>JARBWK010000014.1:25300608-25419041 GCA_030556195.1 Anolis apletophallus | reverse complement strand
AAAAATTAAGTCCAAAATTCATAGGGCCTTTTAAGGTTGACAGAGTTGTGAATAAGGTATCATATACCCTCCTGTTGCCCAAGAGTTTAGGAAAGTGCACCCAACTTTTCATTGCAGTTATCTTAAGAAATATGTGAGCCCATTTCCTCCACGGGATTGAATGATGTTTTGTTTCCCTCAGGGGGGGAGGAGGACGAGGTGGAGGAGGCCATTATGTCAGGTATGGGGAACCTGAGCTTTGAGGGAGATCATGTTCCCAACCTGTCATGAGACTGCAGCGACCTTTGGCCTAGTTTCTGGAGTGACCTTGCTCATGTGTGCTGGGAATTGCTGAATCAGCCTGGGAGTGGAGTAACTTCCAGGTGCCAGAGAGGGAAGTGAGGCAACTCCTCCTGGCATGGACATTGGACATTTGGACTCGTGACGTCACTCATGTGACCCTGGGGTCATGCCCCTATGGACTACTGGGATTGCTGATTCATCGGAGCATGATGACACCCTGCTTGGACATTGCATTGTGTAGGGGAGGGGCTACCGGGGTATATAAGGTGTGTTTGGGTGGCGGGCCGGCGCTTTAGCTTCACGGGTGGTGTACCTTCAATAAAATCGTGTTGGACCAGAACGACGTCTGAGTGTGATCCCTACCGTCTATTGAGGAGTCGTTACACTCTTAGGTAACAGAAGGGTATAAGAGACCTTATTCACAGCTTTCTCAATTCTGAAAGGCCCAATATACTTCGGACCCAATTTCTTAGATGGATAACCCAATTTCAAATTCTGGGTGGACAGCCACACTAAATCCCCTTCACTATACTCCTCCCCTTCTCGCCTCTTCCGGTCACCAAACATCTTATACGAACGCTGTGCCTTCCCTAAAGCTTCCGCTACTTCCTTCCATTCCTCCCGGGCTCGTATCTTCCACTCCACTTTCTCCTCCCCTCCCAACTCCAACAGCTGGGGCAAAGGAGCCACCTCCTGACCATAGACTATCTCAAAAGGAGACCTTCCGGTGGACGAATGTACCGAGCTATTGTATGCCACTTCAGCATATGGCAACAGATCAGACCAATTAGTTTGCTCTTTGTTACTGAAAATGCGTAGATAAGCCCCTAACGATTTCTGCAGAAACAAAGTACTTGCAGTTTGATAAACTTTCCCCATGATTTTATGATAGAACCAATTAAGAAATGACATTGATAACCCAGGAACAAAAATCGTGTTACATGGTGTTATTTATTTATATACTAACATGGGGACCCGGCGGTACCTGGATTATTTGACAAAGGCATTGTGTGCCAAGATTGGTCTCAGGAAGTTAGTGAAGGTACTGCGGATCCTATCATCCATGGTCCATCCTCCTCCAAACAGAACCAGGTTGTAGAATGGGTCATGGGGACTCTGTGTGCCAAGTTTGGTCTTGATCAGTCTTTGATGAGGGTTGCAGTGGTCTTGGGAAGTGAGTGAAGATACTTCAAGTCCCATCATCCATGGTCTGCCCTCCTGCAAACTGCAGCAGAATGTAGAGTGGGTCATGGGGGCTCTGTGTGCCAAGTTTGGTATTTGTTGGGGGCCACAGTGCAAAGCTGTGCAAAGCTTTTGACATGAAATAATAATTTATTTATATTTATATATGGCTTTCATAGCGTTATTTATTTATATTGATTTATAATCTACCAGAGTGGTATCCAAGGCCGCTTCTGACTTTATTTATTTACTTACTTAGGCGATCCATCATTGTCCAAGGATTATGGTCCTCCAAATGTAATCTTGGTGGTGGGTTCATAGGTGGTTGTGGAGACCGAAGTCTTTGCAGACTGCGGTCTCCACAGCCGCTTCTGATACAATAGGTTACAAAAACATTTAAAATACCATTAAAATCATTTTGTGCATTTTCAAACCAATTAAACATACCAAAGTAAAAAGATATATAAAACCCATCTAGTTTGAAAGCCACCCCAGCTTATACACCTATTAAAGGCCAACAAAAGCATTAAAAGCCAGCATCCGCCACCAATGTGCCCATCAAATTGCCTTCTAAGGGCTATTTTGAGACACACCTAACATTTGCGTGACATTCGCCGAGATAAAGGGTTAACGTAAAGAGTTGCATCTAACTGTAGAACATGTTAATTGAATTTCTTGTTTCCTGATAAGGAAGAAAGATGCTAAACAGTTGCAATGCCGTATCATTACCATCTCCACCGTTTCCTCTAGTATTTAATAAAAAATGTTAATGCTCTGCCTAACGAATGAGATAAATCCAGTTTAAAACTGCATGGGGTTTTGTTGTGGCTGTCGTTGCCTGCTACTAAGTATAAAAGAAATTTTAAATAAATGCTTCCATCTACTTATCATCACCTGATGGATGGTGATTATCGTCTTCTAGATCACAACAATGAACTATCTTGTTTTGGGTGCAACGTTGGCTTTTGTTTTCTTCCCCCCCTCTTTCCTTGTACATTATGTTCTTTCTCTTCCCATGATACTGTAGATAAAAATAGTATCAAGGAAAAGAGACAGATGTCCCTTTGGTGGTTTTAATAAGCACTTCATTGCCCTTAAAATCAGATAGAATTAATTCAAGGGCTTATTCTTTATTTTTGAGAGGGAACGAGAGGTGGCTGGAGAGAGAAAGGCAGCATGGGGCCCATGATAAAAACTGAGCCAAAATGGTCACAAAGTTGTCATTCGGCAGATTGGGAAACGTCTATTTATGGCATCCCTTCGCATATGTGAAAGACAAGAGCTTTGAAAAGTTGCTTTTAAAAAGACAATAATTCCCAGAACCCCAGCCAGTGTGCCTTTGGGAGCTGCGGTCCAGAAAGTAAAATTTCCAAGAGAGATTATACCTCAAGGAAAGCGAATTGTGTCTCGATTCTTTGATTTTGTTGAGATTTCTTTCCCTATATTTCATTCTATTTTGCTTAACTTCATAGAAGTCTAGAGGGAAATTTCCTTCCAAAATGATACATTTTTATTCAAATGGAGGAAAGGTTTGTGATGAAAGGGTTGCCTGTGAGGGGAAAAGTAGCAATTGGTGTATTGGCTCCCATATTTATATTATACACCACCATTATTTCATAGAATCATAGAGTTGGATGGGCCATCCAGTCCAATCCCCTGCTGAGAAGCAGGAAAATCACATTCAAAGCAACTTGGAAGATAACCATCCAGCCTCTGTTTAAAAGCCTCCAAAGAAGAATCCTCTACTACACTCTGGGGCAGAGAGTTCCACTGCTGAGCAGCTCTCACAACTAGGAAGTTCTTCCTCGTGTTCAGATGGAATCTTCTTCCTTTCCTGTAGTTTGAAGCCATTGTTCCATACTCTAGTCTCCAGGGCAGCAGAAAACAAGCCTGGTCCTTCCTCCCTATCACTTCCCCTCACATATTGATACATGGCCTTTATTATGTCTCCTCTCAGCCCTCTCTTCTGCAAGCTAAAAAAATGCCCAGCTCTTTAAGTCGCTCCTCATATGACTTGTTCTCCAGACCCTTGATCATTTTAGTCGCCTTTCTCTGGACATATTCCAGCTTGTCAACATCTCCCTTCAATTGTGGTGCCCAGAACCGGACACAGTAATCCAGGTGTAGTCTGACCAAGGCAGAATAGAGAGGTAGCAGACTTCCTTTGATCTAGACACTATACGCTTTTTGATGCAGGCCAAAATCCTATTGGCTTTTTTAGCTGCTGAATCACATTGTTGGCTCATGTTCACCTTCCTGTCCACAAGAACTCCCAAGATCTTTTTTGTGATGACGCGGTGAGCGCCACCTGCATGTAAGATTTTGAGTTTGCAAATGTTGTTTTAAATGTGTTTTGCAGCTTGCACAGCTTGTTAGAGGTTTGGTTGCATTGAGCCCAGTTGACTTCGTTCCGTCCCTTTTTCCAGGGATTTGGGGAGTATGCCATTTTACATTCATTACACCACCAGGACTCGTCCTGAGAAGACATGGTAGAAGGTTTGCCAGACCAGGCCTTGGTCAGCCCATCTTCCAAAACCAGACTGACTTTCCTTGGGACTCATACAAATTACTCAGCATACCAGAAGGTTGAGTGACTTTGAGGAGTCCCAAGCACCTTCAACCGGTCACTTGGCATCCAGAGGAAGGCTCTGTGCCTTCAATTCAGGCCATTTGACTGGGGCTGCGAGTGTCCTTACCTCGCAGCCATAGAGGAAGAGAGGACTTGGGAGCCATCCAGCTAAAAGCTTCATTGGACCAAAACAACAAAAGAACTGTAATGTATGATTTTTGTACCCTATTTTGGGAATTATGACACCAGTTATCTTTTGGGGGGAACCAAACTGAATGCCTGAGTAATTCAACTCATGTAATGAACAATAAAGCCCTTTGAGTTAACTATTTGGTCCTTGGGAGTCCCAAGTCTTCAGAGGAAGGCAACCAACAATCCGCCGGTATAGAGAGACCACGTCCTTGCCCCTTACTGGGAATTTATAGCCCGGGAGCAATGGCACACTCACTAAACTACAAACCCCAGAATCGAAGGGCCCTTCCACCCAGCCATATAATCCAGAATATCAAGGCAGGAAATCCCACGATATCTGCTTTAAACTGGGTTATCTGAGTTCACACTGCCATAACTCAAAGCAGAAAATATGTAATTTTTTTTCAGTTGTGTGGAAGGGGTCTAAGAATGTTGTATCGTTTCTTTTGACTCTTCTCAGATTGTTCTTTTCACACGGAAGTTTAGGTTACTTGTGTCGTCAAAGGCTTTCATGGCCAGAATCACTGGGTTGCTGTACATTTTTCAGGCTGTATGGCCATGTTCCAGACACATTCTCTCCTGACGTTTCTCTTGCATCTGTGACAGGCATCCTCAGAGGTTGTGAGGTCTGTTGGAAACTAGGAAAATGGGTTTATATATCTGTACAATGTCCTGAGCGGGAGAAAGAACTCTTTGTCTGTTTGAGGTGTGAGTGTTTCAATTGGCCACCTTGATTAGCATTTAACGTCCTACCGTAGCAGTTTTCAAGGTGTGGCTTATTACTGCCTTGGGGAATCCTTTGCTGGGAGGTGATTACCTATCCCTGATTGTTTCCTGTCTGGAGTTCCCCTGTTACGATTTTAGAGTCCCCCAGACTCTAAGGAGTTGAAGTCCAAATCACTTGGAGAGGCCAAGTTTGCCCATGCCTGTTTTAGAAGATGGCATGTTATCTGTCCCCTTGGATTACTTGCTTGCATTTGAAGAGGTCATTGTTTAGATTTGGAGAGGAAACGGTTTCAAGTCAAGATTTTTCTTCAAAGGTACACTGCAAATGGCGTCTGAAGGCCCAGCTGAAACAAGAATCAAGTCTGTTCTGTCGGAACACAGCATTTTTCTTGCATTGTGTCCTTTTGTAACATATCATGCACATTAAAATGACTCCTCTGGACAACCTTCCATGTTCTGTGAGGAAATTCTGTCAGCTCTAATTGATTTTTTTAACACTAACACAATCTAATTCACAAGCAAACTAACATGCATTCAGCGGGGGAAAAAGGCCAGAAAAAAGAGCGGGAAAAGGACATTGAACTAAAACATAGTAGGGCTCTGACACTCCCATCATAGCTGTAATGAAAAGGGGGGAAAATATTCTATCATTATATATCAGGCATGGCCCTCCAGGTGTTTTGGACTTCAATACCCACAATTCCTAACTGCCTCAGGACCCTTCCTCAGGACCCACTTAAGCTGAAGGGCCTGAGGCAGTTGGGAATTGTGGGCGTCGAAGTCCAAAACACCTGGAGGGCCGAAGTTTGCCCAGGCCTGATCGATAATGATAGAATATTTCCCCCCTTTTCATTAGCGAAGTTAGAGTTAATAAAGGACATAAGGTATCACTCTAGAGCAGTGGTTCCCAAACTTCTTTGGCCTACCATCCCCTTTCCAGAAAAAAATTTACTCACCGCCCCCTAGAAATTAATTTTATTTTTTAATAGCAATTAAACAGAAAGATATATGTATTCATATTTCTACCTTTTTCGTAAAATATAATAAAGTTGTAATTAGAAACATTGAAGTTTGAAATTATGAAACTATTTATTGAACTTAGAATAGAAAGGTAATACAAAAAAAGTTAAAACATTCGAAATCATTCTAATGAGAAGGATGAACATGGTCTGCTGAGACCAATCTAGTTTCTCTATTTTTCGTCAGCAGTAATCTCAGATCATCGCGATTGACTATTTTGCAATTGGTTTCTTTTTTTGTTAATAAATTGGTTACCTCACTGAATCCACGTTCCACTAAATATGTTGAAGGTCATTATTATTATTGTTATAAGACTCAACCAGTTGGAAGGGAACCCCAAAGATATTATTATTATTATCATCATCATCATCATCAATTGCTTGGCGAGGGGAGGAGGAGAGAAGAAGAGAGAGAGAGACACACAGAGATGGATGGTAGCCTATCGCCTGGCTCATGCCACCGCCCCCTTACAGGGGTTCAGCGCCCCCCAAATTCTCCGGAGCCTTCCAGCGCCTCCCTAGATCGCCCCACCGCCCACCGGGGGGTGGTACCACCCACTTTGGGAACCACTGCTCCAGAGAGAGAAAAAGTTAAAAGGATACTTTTTATTGGGTGGATTGTTACAATGAAACAGGATGAGCTCAGTAGGAAAAAAAAGGTCCCTGTGTTCCTTCCTAACCCATTCTATTCATATATTCAGAGTGGAAGTAAACTTGGGTATCTTCAGGTGGGCCGCTCAGGCCTGAGGGATGTGTACTTGCAGTTGTTTTCATTGTTGCTACTTTGTACTTTATTTTGTCAAACTCCGATTTAACCCTTGCTATGTAGTATATCAGGCATTGGCAAACCTCGACCCTCCAAGTGTTTAGGACTTCAACTCGCACAATGGAATTGTGGGAATTGAAGTCCAAAACACTTTGCCCAGGCATGTAGTATATATTCACGATAGTTTGCCCAGGTCTGCAATATATTCACGATCGCACTATAGTATCTAGACCAGGCATGGGCAAACTTCAGCTCTCCAGGTGTTTTGGACTTCAGCTCCCACAATTCCTGGCCTTAGGCCCTTTCCTTTTCTCCCTCAGCTGCTTAAGCTGGAGGCTCAGACTTTTGCATTATTTGAATGTTCGTGCCTGTAATATTCTGAGAATGTATTCTTTGTTGTGTAAGAGCACTCCTCTACTCTCCTTCCAGCATAAAATGGTCCAGATATTTTTCATTTTTTTCTGTTGTGACTCATTGATTGCCCATTACCTTTAATTTCTCATTATGCTGCCTCTTAAAGATCAATACCCACTCAAAAACTCACCCACATGGAGCACACCTATTCCCACAACTACCATCCCGAGACCCTTTCCATACAGACATGTAACCCAGAATATCAAGACAGAAATTCCCACAATATCAGCTTTGAACTGGGTTATCCGAGTCCACACTGCCATATATTCCAGTTCAAAGCAGAAAATGTGGGATTTTATTCAGCTGTGTGGAAGGGGCCTTCAT
Organism: Anolis apletophallus; assembly: GCA_030556195.1. Classification (NCBI taxonomy): domain Eukaryota; kingdom Metazoa; phylum Chordata; class Lepidosauria; order Squamata; family Anolidae; genus Anolis; species Anolis apletophallus. Next base: position 25,411,567 of record JARBWK010000014.1, on the reverse strand, counting down.
CATACCGGGATTTAAAAGGCTTTTGCCCACTATCCCAGAATTCATGCTCATTAAAATCCCATTGCCTTCTCATCCCTTGGAGCATTATATGGATTTGTCTTATTGCTATGGATTGATTAAATTAAACAAATGGTCAGATGTAATATTAAAGTGATATTTGTGGAAATATAAGACAACATATATATAAATATAGTAAAGGTAAAGGTTTCCCCTGACATTAAGTCTAGTTGTGTTGGACTCTGGGAGGTGGTGCTCATCTCTATTTCTAAACTGAAGAGCCAATGTTGCCCATAGTTACCTCCAAGGTCATGTGGCCAGCATGACTGCATGGAGTGCTGTTACCTTCCTGCAGAAGCGGTACCTATTGATCTACTCACATTTGCATATTTTGAATTGCTAGGTTGGCAGAAGCTGGGGCTTAACAGCGGGAGCTCACCCTGCTCCCTAGATTCGAACTGCCGACCTTTCGTTGAGCAAGTTCAGCAGATCAGCGGTTTAACCCGCCACGTCGGCCATATAAATACAACAAATGGAAGAATAAAATAGAAATTAAATTTAGTCATGTGCTTGTTCAAGTGATTTGGGCAGACATAATCATGATTTGCTTCATAATAGAAATTATATGTGCAAAATAATGATAATATTTGCACATCATGAAATAAATAAACTTGTTGAGAAATTAATATTGCATAGACAGACAAAACTAAAAACATTTTAAAAGAATCACATTGATGAACTGGACACCTAAAAACAGCTGTGGACAACTGGACTCAGGTGAGGAAGAAAATGCGTTTCACTTCTTAAAACATACATAAGCAGATAAACAAGTTGCTGCTCCAATTAGCAAATCAACAAGAAATGCAAACAGAGGATTAACCTAATTTGTTCATGAAAGCACAGGGTAGGAAATTAAAAGAGAGGGACTTACAAACATCAAACTCAGATGGCAATCAACAATTGTCCAAACCCTCACAACTCTTTCAATGAGCAACTAAATCTAACAAACAAAGAGTTGCAAGAGATAATTGATTACATAACTCCATTGACCTCACACAGTCCCTCCCTAGAAGCACTGTGATTGAAGAAAGCTAGTAAGATTAATACTCCAGAATGCATATTAGAATTATGTATGAGCAAAACTGTGCTTCCTTCTTTCCCTCTGCATCACATCATTTTGGTGTTTTGGTCATATGATCATATTAGGGACATATTGTTGACCTTTCCCCTGCTTATGTATTCCTGGAATGATCTGAATATTTGTATTGAGCTTTTTCACTCCATAAGTGATTTTTTCCCCCGTGTCAGGAGCGACTTGAGAAACTTCAAGTCACTTGTGGTGTGAGAGAATTGGCCATCTGTAAGGATGTTGCTCAGGGGGTGACTGGATGTTTTTCTGATGTTTTACCATCTTTGTGGAAGGCTTTTCTCATGTCGCTGCATGGGGAGGTGGAGCTGACAGAGAGAGCTCATCCACGCACTCCCTGGATTCAAATATCCAACTTATAGGTCTTCAGTCCTGCTGGCACAAGGGTTTAACCCATTTTATTTTTCAAATTCAAGGCATAAGAAGATGGAGTTATGTTGTGAAACAGACTGAAGTGAAATTAGAAACTGTAGTTGAAGATCAGGACTAAAGTGAGTATATGTGCATAGGATTGCATTATAATCAGTTTGATTAGATTGTATTTCTGAATAACCCGGGTTTGCGAGCGCAAAAGTAACTATAAAGCAATTCTGTGCAACACCCCCCAAAGAAATGATGGACAAAAAGCAGAAATGCGTTCAACTATGCCATGGCATAGTGCTCTGAGCAGAAAAGTATAATAGCTCATGATATGTGTCCAGTTAAACTCTGTATTTTAATAAGATATACGGTAAGTACATTTTTGAAAAAAAGATGTGCATTGATCACCTCTATTTCTGTTTTTCAAAGTCCAGTATCATTGTTATTATTTTCCATATGGAGACAGTGACTCTTGCAGCTTTCAGAGTGTATGTATTTAAGGTTGCATTTTATCCAGTGCTTTCTAATTCTGTAATTCTGCCAGGTATTTAACAATTACTTCCAATGTACTTGGGGAAATAAATCTGTTGAGGGCCAACTTGTATAACCAGGCATGAACACAACCACCGAGTGAGTTCAATGCATGTGGAAGATGTTTCGTATAGCAATGCATGTTACACTTGCAGTCTCTCTCGGCATTTCTTCGCGAACGAAAATTCTTAGGAAGGACTCATCCCACGCTTTTTACAAGCGCGTTAATGACTAAAAAGGCCAATCTGAGATAGGCAAGTTCGGTTGCAGAAAGCACAGCAGAAAGTCTCCTTGGGTGATGTTGTTTCCAAGTTGCGGTTCTTTCTGCGTTGTCATTTCTCTTCGAGACCCATTCGGTGTCTTCTCTAAAGAGGCCGCAGCATTGTGGATAGTGCATCTCCATGCCTCCTGTTGTGAGGCCAGGGTGGACCATTGTTGGTGATCAATCTGGCCGAGCCTGAGATGTTGTTACAGGGAGTCCTTATATCTCTTTTTGGGGGCACCTCTCTTGCGCTGACCCATGGCGAGTTCACCGTAGGGAGGCGGTGGTCCTCCATCCTAGAGACGTGCCCTGCCCAGCGCAGCTGTGCTTAATAGCATGGCCTCAATGCTGGTGATCCCTGCTTGCTCAAGGACAGCAACATTCGTCACATAGTCGGTCCAGTGTATATTTAGGATTGTGTGAAGACAGCACTGATGAAAACGTTCGAGGAGTTGTAGGTGTTGGCTATAGGTGACCCATGTTTCAGACCCATAGAGGAGAATAGACAGTACGATAGATCTGTACACACTGATTTTGGTGCTTTGCCTCAGGTGCTTGTTGCTCCAGACTCTTTTGTGAAGCCTTCCAAATGCACTATATGCCTTTGCTAATCTGTGATCTATCTGTTTATCGATCTTGGTGTCTGAAGAGATGATGCTTCCCAGGTAGGTGAACTGCTGAATGGACTTAATTTGCCTATGCTGACATGGGGATGATGGTGTTCTTCCTGTGGTGTGGGCTGGCAGAGAAGTTCTGTTTTCTTTAGGCTGACTTCCAGCCCAAACAACTCTGCAGCTGTTGCAAAGCAGAATGTTAGGCACTGCAGGGCTGCTTCTGTGTAGGCGACAAGGGCAGCATTGTCAGCAAAAAGCACCTCACGGACTAGATAGATAAGACTAAACTTGCAGTAGGCATGTGTAAAATGTTCTCTGTGCTATCGAGGCCTGAAGAATGTTTTGGTCACAAGTTACTGGGCTGTGCAAACTGTACTGTGTTGCATGCCTGTTAGCACTGAAGACTGAAGAAGGCTCCACCTTGGACAATAGTAATAGTGTCAGATAGTTTGAGTGACTGAAGCATCCTCCCTCTATGCCTACCCACCCTGACCCCTCAGTGATATAAACTGAGGCTTTCATGGCCAGAATCACAGGGGGTCCAGCAGAGTTTTCTCCTGATGCTTTGCCTGCATCTGTGGCTGGCATCTTCAGAGGATCTGATGGTAGTCAAGTAAGTGGAGGGTATATACCTGTGGAATGCCCAGGTTAGGAGGAAAGAACCATTGACTGTTAAACAGGTGTAAAGGGTGCAATTAGCAAACTGGATTTGTGTGTGTTGAGTTGGATCCACCCATTAGTATGTGAGAAACCATGACCCTGCAAGATGGAGCTAGGTTAGATCAGCACCCCAAGTAACTTTCCTATCTTAGAAATAGAGTACCTACAGAACAGCTTAATTTCTTTCTCCAATCCATTGATGTGTGAGTGCCTTAAATCAAGATCTATAACCACTGCATGCACTCTAACATATCACAACTCCAACTTCAATGGTGTGATTTGGCCAGTTTACACTTTTTCACCTGAAACCAGCTGAAACATCTTCCCAACACTATCCCCATGGTAATTGTAAGGAAGTGGAGTAGTGGAGTAGTAGTACTGTAGTTGAGGGGGAGATTTAGGGTTGCCACCTGTCCCATATTATACGGAATGTTCCGTATTTTTGCTCTGAATTTCATGACCCGTATTTTCAGCTCTTGTCCCGTATTTACAGGACAGGACAGGACAGGTGGCAGCAGGAGGCAAGGTCGGGCCAGCAGTGAGGAAGGAAGGAAGGGAGAACTCTACGTGAATGGCCGGTAGCTGCCGCTCTCCTTACACAAACACCGGGTTTGGGTCGGCTTGCTTACCTGAGCCGACAGCGCCGCCATCTTGGCGCCTTCCCTGGCCACTCTAGCCCTCCCTCTTGAGCATAAAGAGAACCAAGCACAGAAGGGGAGCAGAAAAGGGAGGAGGTGATTTGGTTGTATGCGCCGAGAGTGACGGACTGGAAGAGGCGGGCCTTCCTGGAAGGAAGGGGCGGGGCGGCAGCAGGAGACGCTCATGGAGAGAGGGAGCCAGAGTGAGGTTCGCGCACATGGCTGCTTGCGTCTCAGGCCTGCTGGGGATTCTGGGCCTTGCGTAACGATCGCTGCGGCTGCAAAAGAGGAGGAGGAGGAAGCGGTTGCGCAGGAGGGGATGAGGTGCCGGATCTGCGGAGGCAGTGGAGGTAGGTTTCCCTAGGAGCGTGGGAAAAAGGAGGCAATGTGAAACATAATCTAAGTTATGTTTTATGAAGTGTCCCTTATTTTTGTGAAAAATCCCATATTTTTAGGTAAATGTCCCTTATTTTTTATATCAAAAAATGGCAACGCTAGGGAGATTTTTAATGAAAGACAAAGTATTTCCCTGAATAGTGTGAGTCCCTCCTGACATCCATCTGCAGCATTCTTCTTTCTCTCTTCAAGCCCATCTAACTGTTCCTGATCATGCTTGGGATCTAGAGTGGGCAAGTGGGATCTCCACTAAAGAGGACCTGAAGAGCCAAAAATGAGAGAGTTTGAGGAAATTGAGCCTGGGTAGGATAGACTGAACTAGTGGTTAAGCATTTGGAATATGCCACTGTCCATCATTAGGATTGGGATTTTTGTAGGGATACCAAGGTGCTTATTTATAAAGCTATTGTCTTCCCAACCCTATTATACGCCTGCGAAACATGGACCATCTACAGGCATCATACTCAACTTCTGGAATGAAAAATCCTACAAATCTCTTGAGAAGACTGGCAGACAAATCTCAGCATACTGGAAGAAACAAAGACCACCATCATGGAAGCGATGATCCTTCACCACCAACTTTACTGATCTGGCCACACTGTCTGAATGCCGTCCACAGTCTCCCAAAGCAGTTACTGTACTCCCAATTCAAAAACAGAAAATGGAATGTTAGTGGACAGGAAAAGAGATTTAAAGATGGTCTTAAAGCTATCCTTAAAACTGTGCCATATTCACCAAAAGGGAATTGGGAAGCCCTGGCCCTCGAGCTTTCTAACTGGAGGTTAGCTATTAACAAAAATGCCATGGAATTCAAACAGGCACAATAGGTGGGCAAAAAGGAGAATCGTGTCAAGAGGAAGGCATATCAAGCCAACCCTGGTTGGGACCATCTTCCACCCGGAAATCAATGTCCTAACTGTGAAAGAGCATGCAGATCAAGAATAGGTCTCTACAGCTAGCTAAAGACCCACTGCCAAGACCCTACACCTGGAAGGCAATCATACTCTGAGACGAGGGATCGCCTAAGTAAGTAAGTCCATCATTGGCCATTCTAAGAAGAGTCGATGTTTTTATCCCTCACATACCTTTTAAACTTTGCTACATTCTTCTATGCTTCCTCCTCCTAGTCCTTCTACCATGCTCTTCTTTCATACAGTATGTGTGTTTTAACTGTATACGGTAGCACACAAGGTGTGGCTTCACCATTGATTTATACAGAGCCATGCATATATATTTAACAATACCCTTTGTGATGTCCACCTGTTTTATTGTCAGCTGGATGACTGAGAAATACCCTGCATATGGTATCATCAGCATTATGATCAGAGAAACAACACCTACAAAATCTATTATTCATTAAGTGTAACCAATATATAATTTAAAACAGTGGGTTTTGTCAAATAATGTTAGGTCAGCATAATTTTCTGCCTATTACTAATATCTATAACATCTTTGCCTTAGTCAGCTCTATTTAAATATGCAATCATTTACAGCTTTTGACTATATTGTGTTCACACTCCCAATTTCCAATATTCAACTACTACAAATTTTATGCTGACATCAATAGCAAACTATTAAAAACAGTATTTCATTATTGGTTTTTCATCCCAAAAGTTATTTACAATTATATACTAAGCACTAATATTAAAGGAAACCATTTAAATGAGGTGCTATCTCCTTTAACAATATGTCTGTCACAGAATGAGATTGTGTTTAAAGATTTTATCAAGAAATGGTTGTTTGCTGAGGTTATGTTTTGTCCATGAAATATGCATTTCATATCTCTTTCATTTCATTAACATAATTTAATTTGTGCTTTGCATTTTGTGCATAATACATATTTGATTTACAAAACAAATATTTCCATTAGAAAATGAATTTCATGCAGGCAAAAAGCAGAACCAAATGATGTATTGAAGGAAAATAAGAAGAAATGAAATGCATTTTCTCAGTCTATTAAAAAATCTATGGCATTGACAGAAAGTGCACTTAGTGCTACATTTAAAAAATAGCACATATGTCAATGTATTAACAAATAGAATTGGAAATACAAATATTTCCCTATATCAAGCCAAGAATCTCTTTATTTTAATTGAGTTGATTTAAAAGCCCCCAACTACAATTTAATTTTTATTTCATCATGTGGTGCAGTGGCTGATGCCATTACATCTGTGCAAGGTTGGCAGTCAATATGCAAAGAGGTTTTACCTTTTTAAAAAGTTACCATTGACAAAAGCAACAAATAATGTAATGGCTAGAAAATGTGAAATTATTAATTTGCTGATTGCCTTTGAATGTTTGGAAAAGTGGGTAGGAAGGGAAATGAGTTTGAAGTAATGATAAAAGGACTTGTGCCAGATGATTCTAAAAATCCTGCCCCACAACACCAGAGAATACTATGGGGGCTTTCTTTGCCCCTTCCTTTACTATACTCTTGGGGGGGGGGGGGGAGGATATTGGAAGTCCTTTCTTTAATGTAGTAGAATCTATAACACAAAAAACTGTTAAAATCAAACAAATGAGCTATGCTAAATCAAATTTATTCCAACATCCCTTTGCAGTGGCCAACTTAAGGGTGCATCTAGTACAGGTATGGGCAAACCCTGGCCTGAGGGCCGGATGTGGCCCCTTGGGCTCCTTTTTCAGGCCCTCCTTGCTCTCACCTTCCTATCCTTCCTTCCGTCTCTCTTTCCTTCCTCTTTCATCTTGCCTTCCACCCTTTTGTCCTTCCTTCCTTCCTAACCTTAACCCAGTCCTTCTAGCAGGAAGTGTTAACATGTGGCCCTCGTGTTAGAAAGTTTGCCCATGCCTGATCTAGTAGATCTACACCACTGATAATCAAGATAATCTAAATCACTGATTCTCAAAGTGGGCGGTACCACCCCCTGGTGGGCAGTGAGGTGATCCAAGAGGGTGGTGGGAGGCTCAGGGGAATTTGGGGGGGGGGCGGTGAACAATTGGCCTTTTAGGAGGGGTCATACAGCCCTCTTCTTTGGCCCCGCCCCCTTCGCTTTGACCTGCATACTAGATATTTGGATTAGAATTCGTAAGAGTAGCAAAATTATTTATGAAGTAGCAATGAAAATATGGTTGGGGGTCACCAAAACATGAGGAACCTTATTTAGGGGTCATGGCATTAGAAAGATTAAGAACCACTGCATTGATACATATATCTATCTGTTTAATTGCTATTAAATTTTTAAAAAAATTCTAGGGGGGCCGTGAGTAATTTTTTTTCTGGAAAGGGGGTGGTAGGCCAAAAAAGTTTGGGAGCCACTGATCTACACTGTAGAATGAATGCTGTTTGATACCACAATAACTGCCATGACTCAATGCTAAGGAATCCTCAGATATGTAGTTTAGTGAAAAACCAGCATTCTTTGGCAGAGAAGGCTAATACCTTTTAAAACTACAACTCCCATGATTACTTAACATTGAGGCACAACAGTGAAAGTGGTATCAAACTGCATTCATTCTAGAGTGCAGATGCACCTCAGGAAGCCTATGGGAAGCCCACAAGCAGGCTGTGAGCAGAATAATACTTTCTCATAGTTGTTTCCTGGCATTTGGTGTTCAAAGCCATGCTGCTTCTGACCCTTCAATAATGAAGTAGTTTTATGCTATTTTTGGAGGATTGGGGTCGTCTTGGGACTAAAATGCCTCCAGATCAGCCTTGGGATTTGGTGAGTTTGAGGGGCTTCTTAGGGAGTCCCACAGACTTCATTTAGGGGTCTCAAGGGAAATTCATGGCCAAAGAATTGGGTTGGAGGAACTTGAAAGGCTCACAGAAGTGTTCTGTTCAGGATCTCTAACTCCTTCAGTGCAACTCTGTGTTAATGCTTCTGGCAGAAGCTGACCATAGAGATTTCTAGACAAAATACATTAATCAAATTAGTGAATGATCAAATCTGCAAGAGCGAAACCTTATTATCCCAAACACATTTAATAAAAGAGATGGTTCAAGGACTAGAATATTTACAATACTCTAGATCAGGGGTGCTCACACTTTTTCAGTATGCGAGCTACTCTTAAAGCAACCAAGTCCAAAAGATCTACCTGCCCCTGCCGCCGCATGCTCCCGCCGCCGCACGCTCTTGCCACCGCACGTGCTCCTGCTGCTGTTTCCCAGCACTTCTTCCACCTGCGGGGCATTGCAGGAAGGAGAAAGCACGAGGCGGGGGAACCAGAGGGAGCACTCCGCCCTGCCTGTCTCACAGGCAACAGAGGCTGCACAGCTGCTTCTGGACGAGAGAGAGGCAGGACGCTTCCTCCAAAGGCCCCGCCTCATGCTTCCTTCTTCCTGCAATACCCCGCAGGCGAAAGAAGCACCGCGAGAGCGGAAGCCAGCAGCAGGAGCGCGCGTGCGTGCAGGGTGTGCATGCGCATGGCAGGAGCGTCCCATTCGGCTGGTGAGGCCTGAAGATCACCTGGAAGAGGGACGAAGATCTACTAGTAGCTCCCGAGTTACCTAATGAGCACCCCTGCTCTAGATTGTTTACAACATTCTAGGTAAGCTAAGATAACTATGACCAGAAATCACTTCAGTCACACTACATAAACAGGGGCAAAAAGTCACTATTGAACAAATGGACATGTTCTGATAGAAGGAGAATCAAAATTGCATGGTCAAAATGTTATTTGTGTCTTGCATTTTCACGTTGTGTATTGTGATTGCACATCCTATACTTTGCATTGCAGCTGTGCATCATGTGTTGCGCTTTATGGCATCATTGACATGTGTTGTGCAGTGTTGATGCTCTGTATAGTTGCATAATGCTAGCATACCATATATCTGTATGTAGATATTTACGGTACACTAAGGGAATGTTGGATTGAGGCTTATATCTGCTATATCTGGAGCTAATTAAACATTGTAGAAGGACTGATCTGAGAGTGATAGAAAGAGGTTAGAAGAAGGAACAATCTAACAAAAAATGGAAAGCAAGATAGTGGATCTGTGACACTTTTAAGAATAATAAAGGATAGCAACCCAATTCTGTATGTTGCTTTATTTATAGTCTGTTAGAACTATCCTAGGACTGACTAGCCCTCCTATCCCTGATTTCATTGTGAATCGGAAAGACAGATAATACTCTTGAACAAAGGACCAAAAGCTATACAACTGTATTTATGTGTGGATCCTATGAACAATGAATTCAATGGGACTTGTTATCAGTGTGCATTAGATTGCCCCCTTTAGCATATTGAATGTTAAAAAAGCTTACTGACAACATCTAAGATTAAAAATATACTGTATATTCAAGAAAAAGACACACAAATGGATATTTTAGGTACGGTAGAGTCTAGCTTCTCCAACCTTCACTAATCCAATGTTCTTTATTACCCAACACAGTCTGCCTCCTGCCTGGATCCACAGCTCTTTCAATACATTGCAATGTTTTGGTGCTAAATTCCTAAATACAGTAATTATTACATAATGTTACCATGTATTGAACTGGTTTTTTTGTCGATTTGTTGTAAAACATGATGTTTTGGTGTTTAATTTGTAAAATCGTTACGTAATTTGATGTTTAATAGGCTTTTCCTTAATCCCTCCTTATTATCCACCATTTTTGCTTATTCAATGTTCTGCTGGCCCGTTTATGTTGGATAACCGAGACTCTGCTGTATATAAGGCTATCAACACTGTGCAAATACATACTGTACACTACAACTAAACTCATACATTAAAAAGTATTAAATACACATACAAACTTTCCACTCTCTATCAGATGGTTACTAGTCTTATTCCCTTTAAACAATAATGCCTAATGTAGTGTACACAAAACTAAAATAGTTCATGCAGGCCTGTAGCCAGGATTTTGATTTGGAGGGGGCTGAGTCTGAGTGAGAGAAGATCTACCTTAGCAAACCCTTTGTATCATTATCTACCTCGAGTTGCCTTCAGGCTGAAAAGGGTGGTATATAAATATAGTAAATAAATAAATAAATATCCCAATACCCAAATGCATTAGGGATATATTGAGCATGGTGATCAGATCATGATATGGATAAATATAACAGTTTAAATAATAAAATTTATTTATTTACTTTCATTAACAAAATGTTTAGAATACTTATTGACTTATTTTTTACCTTATAGCAACAGTCTTCTTTTCTTCTCCCCGGCCATTTTGTCAATTACTTTTTCTGGTTTGATAGTGATGTCCCGATGGATGGAAATCATGGCTAGTCCACTAAGTCTCTGGTCTGTCATTAAACTTCTAGATACACTTTTCACTCTCTTCATCGTTGAAAACAATATTTCCACACTGCATGTCGTTACTGGTAGAGTAGCTAACACAGTCAAAAGGACATTTATTGACCGATAGTAGGTTTTGTCACACAGTTCCAACACATTACGTACCTCAGTATCTTTCTTAATTAATGGTGTAATATTACACCGTATTATGTACTCAGCCTTGACGGAAGCAAGTACTGCGTCATTTTCAAAGTATCCTGGCAGTTGTTCCATATGGTGAACGCTGTCTAGACCTGAAAACCCAGGGAGGAGAACCTGGAAACTGGTTAAAATGTCTTAATTTGACATGAACCTTTCAGTAATGTTCTGTATGAGTGAATCGACACATGGTATGAACACTACAACTCTGAAATAATCTTCTACAGAATTAGTCCCTGGATTTGCCCAATGCACTTGTCTTGAACATTGCCTTGGAATAGTCAAGTTGCTGTGAAATATTTTTTTCAGATGTTGTTCTTGCTAAGTCAAAGAGCTTTACAAAATTATCTTTTGCATCTGCTCTCAAAATTTCTAAAGACTTTAACAGTGACTTAGCGTGGTTTATGGCAGATGCCATATCAAGACTTTTTTCCTGAAGAAAAATTGATAGGGGCAAAGTAAGGCTGAAGAGTTGTTCACAAACAAACAGGCTAACAATAAAATAACTTTTTTCAATTGCAGTCAATAATGACAACAACAACAACAACAGGGCATTGAACCAAGCCAGCGCTGGAACAGGACCAAACTTGGTACATAGAGCCAATGTGCCCAACAATGCATAAAGGCAAGGATTGGGGAATGATTGCCTTTTTCAAATGGTAGTTCATGTTTACCTGGCTCCATAGAGCACTGAAGGGTGTTATCTAAAGTTTTTATTTTAGTCTGTATAGGAGCCCAACTTGTTGAATATAATCTTAAAGGATGGCAATTGAGCTATATGAATGCCTGGAGGAGGTAATGGGCTGGATGAGGAAAAACAAATTGAAACTGAATCCAGATAAAACAGAAGTGCTTGCCATCAAGAGTCCTAATCTGTGGATGGACCTGTGTCAACCTGATACTCTGTCCCTGAAAGACTGCTTGCAGCTTGGGAGTACACCTGTATCAGTCTCTCCAAATATCAGCCCAGAGATATGCGACAGTCAGAAGTGCTTACTATCAGCTTCATCTGATCTGCTAAAGGTGCCCCTTCCTAGATTTGAAGGACCTTAAGATGGTTGTGCATGTGCTGGTAACCTCAAGGATGGACTTCTGCAATGTGCTTTACATTGGGCTACATTTGTACCAAGTTTGGAAACTGCAGTAGGTCCAAAATATGGCAGCCAGATTGGTTATGGGAATATCCAGGAGTAAGCATATTAAACCTATCCTAAAGCCACTCTACCAACTGCCAATTAGTTTCTGGGCAAAGTAAAAAGTGTTGGTTTTGGTCTTTAAAGCCCTACGTGGTTTGGGTCCAGGTTATCTACAGGATTGCCTTCTCCCGTATGATCTGCCCTAAACACATAGGAGGAATGTCTGCTCCAGCCTGCCAGAACCCAACTGGTGACCATCAGTCAGAGGACCTTTTAAACAGCCACCCCAAGACTGTGGAACGACCTGCCAGAAGAGCTCTGACCACTACATTACCTGTCGCTATTTAAGACACAAGTGAAGACCTATCTCTTTAATATGTATTTTGTGGAAATATATTTTAACTTGCGAATTTTAAAGAATGTTTTAGTTGAATGTTGTAACCTGCCTCGAGTCATGAGGTGCGCAAGAAATAAACATTATTGTTATTGTTATTATTATATGGTCTTGTACATTGGGGTACAGGCTGATTACTACTAGTCACAAATTGCCCTTTCAGACATTCAGACATTCCTCTGCGATTTTTGTCATGTTGGGCCATGTTTCTCTTGGCATTGACTTTTTGGCTATTCTGAGAACTTGCCTCAGAATGCTTTATTAAATTGACCTAGAAGGGGAACTTCAGCTAGATTCTCAAAAATACACAACTCTTAACTCATAAACTAAATTATGACATTTATGTCTGCATAAATCATGAGGAACTTCATGGGTAGAAGCTCAGTGGAGCAATGAATTCAATGTCGCAAAAGAGTACTATTAAGCAGTCAAGAATCTGGCACTCAAAATGTCTATCTTGATGGAATTCATAAAACCATTGCAAAATGCATATTTTGTCCAGCCACTGGTCCTCGAGTTGGTTTTTAGGACCACAGATATATCTGCACTATGGCCCTTGAAAATATTTGCTAGAGATCTCTGCAGATAGTTTTTTCGCAGCAGGAAAATGTAGTATCTCCCCAAATTACAATGTCCAGAATTCCATTGGATGGTAACTTTACAGTTAAAAGTGATATCAAACTGCTATAATGGTGTAGTGCAGATGCACAGTGTCTCTGTGACAGTTGTTGACTAATTGTATCCTTCATATTCTGTGTATTAATGTCAAAACAATAGTGAATAGGATAAAAACTTCTGTATATGTTTTTCAATTAAAGCTTGTGGAAGAGATCACAGAGTGCAGATGCACCCTTGGATTTGCAGAGATTGTATAGTCAATGCAGGTGGATTCCAGTACTATCTGTAATGAAAGACAGCAACTTTTCTTTAATAAAGTTGTCACAACCCACACTTGTAACAACTCTAATGTGCCTTCAACTCAACTCCACCTTATGACTAACTAATCACTTGGTGCTTTTCTTTGGAAGCTAGCTTTTCATTTCTATTATCCACCACCTCTAAATATACTGTCTATTATTAATTCCAGGGTCAACTCTGTTTAATTTAATATGAGATTTCTATGAATTCTCTTAAATTATGAGATCTTTCTTAAGTTTAACATCACCTTCAGGCAATGTGCCCCTGAAGGCAACAGAACCGTGTAATAAAAGGCCAGAGAACTGGCATGTTTTTAAAGGGGTTTTTTTTGGCTAAAGGAAGTTTTGTAAAATTATTACTCTTCATTTTTTTCTGCCTCCTTAGGGTGTTGGTAGAGATTGTAGGAGGCTGGAAGAGCAATACACATTTAGCCTGCTTCCTCAAGAGCATTGTGTTTTCAGTGGCTCAGTGCCAGAGACATGAGGAAATCCCAGGGATCCAGTTGGACTCCCACCTCCCTTCAGGGTTTAGATGGGTCAGAGGGGAGCAGAAAAATAACAGTTTGCACAAGGCCAAGAAATTATTGCCTTTAGTCAACCTTGAAGAAAAGATAAGAATATTTATATTGAACTCCTGCTTTAAAGGCATAAGTAATTGCCATCTTTTAGTTGATATTAGAATGGCAGAGGTCTAAAATTCTGAATGAGGCGTGAGAGGGAGGAAAATCGGAAGGGGATCCTGCATGTAAAGTAATTTATGGAAACTCACCAGTAGCTGTTCTGTGAGTTATAAAAATAAACTCTTGTCTGCTCTTACTATTACATCCTCTGACAAGTGCCTGTATTAGTGTTGCTTGAGAATGGAGATGAAAAGTGATGCATTCTTATTTAGCATATTCTTGAAACAGAGGGGGTTGTAAAGAGAGAGACTGTGTATAGGATTAACTATTGTCATACTTATTTTATACACTTATTATTGCTCTTTTTTGTCATTTTGCCATTAATTCTTATGCAGAAAGTACCATCTTCTGGACAGAATATACTATTTAATGCTCATCTATCATTTGCAAAATGCATGCATGTTCTGTGCAGGAATTTATATTCCTAAGTTGAAATATTAATTTCTGTGCAGAAAATGGTTTTTTGTTTTCAAGCAAATGAAAATTTAGTTCAGAATAAGTCCCAACCTGGGAAGATTCTCATCAGTCCAAGATTCTTCTCGCCAGGGTTTCTTGCCACTTGAAAAACATCCTTTTCAACATTCTTCATGTTTTTAAAAATCTTTTTATCCCTTTGGTTCTTAGTGGCAAGTTCTACAGGTGAGAGATGATGGAGAAATCACAGTGATGTTAATACTGTGGTAACCTCAATTCCCCAAGCATTTGTAATTCTAAGTTTTACTGTTATGGTACCTGCTGCCTGTTTTCCCTATACATAGAAATGTATCATTTTAAAGGTAATTTTAAAATACTGAGCAGAGCTATGTATCACTTCTAAACAAAGAACACAAGTATGGTGGAATAGAAAACAGAAAAGTGCTGATACAGGGAACTGAGCTTGTTTGTTAGCAAGGATATTGGAAGAAATCCATCTCAAGCAAGACGATCTCATCATATTAAAAGTTATAGATTTCTTGCTTAAGCATTCCACATGAAATGCAGGACTGTAGGAAGTTTGCCTCTGATTACTCAGAGAGTTTAAAAAACCTAAAAAGCCAGAAAATCTAATATTTCTTTAATTTTCTTCCTTCATATGGGTATATTCTCTGGAATGAGTTCTTCAATTATACTGATGGATTAGTTTAGTAAGGCAGTACTATTTGTTTGCTTAGTAAAGTTTGCATATTACTATGCAGTAGTCTGTACTGAAGTAAGCAGAACAGGTTTAGGTTCATGACATGTGATCGTTTTGCTAACTTTGAGAGTCAGCATGGTATAATAGTTTGAGTGTTGTACTAGTGTTGAAATTGGGAGATCTTTTGCAAGGAAAGCATGTGTTTTATATATGACCTGAAACAATTCCCGCATGTCTACTTTCTTTGTGTAGTTTCCTACTGCCTAAATATAGATGTTTGGATGAGGGTCTTTCCTTGTCTTAGAATGGTAAGAAAACATGCCTGGTAGCTTTCCAATATTTAAGAATGTACTCCTAGCATTGGTGTACTGAGGCTCTTGAGGCAAACTGACCAAGGAAACCCACTAACAAAACTCTCCAACAAATGAAAGCTGTGAGGCATGAAGTGTATCAGCGTAAGACTGTGGTCAAGATGGCAAAAATGAGTAATGAGGAAGAGCAGATAAGTTAGGAGAGACTGCAACCTTCAGAGAAGGGTGAGAGTCAGCTCTCCCTTGTCTGCTAAGTTAATTGAGTACAAAGTACGTTGTTTTGGACTTTGAATTTTAGTTTGCAGCTATTGAAATTACCTAAGGACAAAGTCAGAGATGGTCTCAGAAGTTGTGTTGACGTCCTCCAAACTGTTTGTGTTGAGGAATTTTAACAAGAGCATCTGAATGTTCTGGGGAATTTTCCAGCCATTACAGCTGTTGAAGCTCTTACTGATCTGTGGCAAATAAGTTGTTCTTTGCCACCATTATATCAGTATAATTTAGAAGGTTGTTATACACAAATAAGGAAGAACCTGTAGCATCTTTATCAAACACTTTGCTAATAAAATAACTCTCATTGACTTGAAGATAACGCATTCGCATTAGGGTGATGACTGAGGGAGCCACTTGTCGAGTTTTGATGAACATGTTTCACATTGTTCGTCCCGGGTATATCAATGTGTTACTCAGAGGAATGAGGCCAACCACTTATTTGTTGGACCTGTATGTTCATCCTGCATGCAGAGATGGCTAATCGGTTGGTGGATATTACAAATACTTCTTTGAAGGATTGGTTTTGTTCTGGTTCTACCTGCAAGACCACTGTTGAAGAACAGCTGAAGACAACAAAACACTGTTGAAGAACCCATAATTGGGACACTGCAGCTTAGATAATTGCCAACTAGTTTTCAATCTTCTTTAAGATATCAGAATAAGTCTTGGCGGTCCAGTTGCAAGTTGTCTTGGGCAAAACTGACTATCTGGATCTCTTCCAGTATGATTTCTTCCTTGATTTTGAGGAGGAAACAACCTTTGATCATCTTGCTGGATAACCTATGCCAATAACTGAACACGGGGAGTCCAAAGGGGATGATCAAAGGTGTAGGGAATTTCCCTACACCTGTCAATGGCATTTGACACTATTTGAATATTGTATCATTAAGGGGCATTTGGGTTCTAGCTGAATGTTCCCAAAAGTTAGCCCCAAGAATTGTTCCTTAGCTATATCAGAAGCCTCAAGACTTACCTATGCTTTCAAATGTCCACATGAAGCCACTAAAAGAGGTTATTCAAAGTTTGGGAGTTGGGCCTGAGCTATGTATGGGTGATACCCTGTACTGTCTGGGTTTTTTTTTTACAAGAAGTCTATAGAATTCTCAGTTGTGGATATTCAACAATGGATTTGATTTGGACTAACAAGTGTGGCCCAGTCCTGAGAAGATAAGCCAATCCCAGATGGTATGTATAACTGCTGTGATTGTATCGCACAGCCTCTGAAGAACTAGACCCATAGCTTGGGGATAGTTTCAGACCCAGAATTGCTTTAGGAAAAAGGTAAAGACGTGGCTTTGGGACCAGGCATTTGGTTAGATATTGGCAGCAGGCGGAAAATAAAATGATGACTTTGGAAACGGACTGCGGATTGGCTGGGACAACCGCTGCTGAAGAAGCCGAACTTAGACTCTTCGGCTCCCTCCAATTACAGGCCTGTTTCCAACTTGCCTTTCCTAGGCAAAGTAATTGAGAGGGCAGCAGCGGATCAGCTGCAGCAGTTCCTAGATGACACAGCTGGACTTGATCCCTTCCAGTCCGGCTTCCGTATTGGGCATGGGACGGAGACTGTGCTTGTTGCCACTACAGACCAACTTCACCGCCAACTGGACCGGGGCGGATCAGCACTGCTTGTCTTGTTAGATCTGACAGCAGCGTTTGATACTGTAGATCATGCACTGTTGACCCACCGTTTAGCCGGCTCCGGGGTTGGGGGGGACTGCCCTTCAATGGGTGGCCTCCTTCCTCCGGGACCGGGGACAACGTGTGGAGGGGGGCGGGGAGGTCTCCGGGAGACTCCCACTAAATAAAGGGGTCCCCCCAGGGGCCATCCTCTCCCTTGTTATTCAACGTTTACATCGCCCCCTGGCCCAGTTGGCCCGCGACTTTGGTCTGGAGTGTTATCAGTATGCGGATGACACCCAGCTTCTGCTGAGAATGGACGGCAGGCCGGACTCCGTACTCCAATTGTTTCCATCTATGCCTCGAAGCCGTGACTGGTTGGCTGCGTGCCAGCCGGCTGAAGGTGAATCCATCGAAGACGGAGATCCTGTGGCCTGGTCGGC
Source organism: Anolis apletophallus (assembly GCA_030556195.1). Classification (NCBI taxonomy): domain Eukaryota; kingdom Metazoa; phylum Chordata; class Lepidosauria; order Squamata; family Anolidae; genus Anolis; species Anolis apletophallus. The sequence continues at coordinate 25,393,674 of JARBWK010000014.1, read as the reverse complement.
CTGGGCTGGATGGGTGCTGGTTGCCTACCCTGGACGGTGAACGGCTTAATCCATCGCCGTCGGTTAAGAGCTTGGGGGTTGTGTTGGACTCCTCACTGACCATGGAGGCCCAGGTCTCCGTGGTCAGCAGGACGTCATTCTATCACCTCCGACAGGCTAGGCGACTGGCACCCTACCTGTCCAGGGACGACCTGGCCACGGTAATCCAAGCGACGGTCATCTCGAGACTGGACTACTGTAATGCCCTCACGCTGGCCTCCCTTGTCGACAATCCGGAAACTCAAGCTAGTGCAGAATGCCGCTGCTCGCCCACTGGCAGGAGTGCCGGTGAGGGAGCACATTACACCTATCCTCCGGCAACTGCACTGGCTCCCTATTGAGTACCGAATTGCCTTCAAGGTGTTGGTCTTGACCTTTAAGGCCTTGCACGGCCTAGGCCTGCGTACCTGAAGGACCCCCCTTACCCCGTACTTGTCCCCGAGATCACTGCGATCAGATGAACAGAATCTGTTACTAATTCCATCAGTCCGCTCCTGCCACCTATCAACGACCAGACAAAGGTCCTTTTCTGTGGCGGCACTCAAGTTTTGGAACGCCCTCCCGGTCAGCGTTCAGGCCATCTCTGAATTGGCCCCGTTCCGGAGGGCGTGCAAGACGGCCCTCTTTGGCCTAGCCTTTAATTAGGCACTCCGGACCAAGAGTTATGTTATGCCTTTATACCCGCATTGGTCGATATAACCTGTTTTAATGTGGTTTTATGTTACTTTGTTTTTAAATTGTAGGGCCGTATGTCGTTATGTAACCGACATGCCGCCCATGTATTTTATTGTGATACGAGCCTGCTGGGAGGAGCGGAATACAAGAGCGAATAATAAATAAATAAATAAATAAATAAATATGGAGCTATAATTATGTATTTTAATTACTGATATTTAATAGTTTTAAATCTATTTTATTGTATTTTGATGTTTTGATGTTTTTATTCTCTGTATATGCGGCATCATATTGTTGCCTTTTCGTCAGCTGCCCTGAGTCCCCCTTCCAGGATAGAGAAGGGCGGGTTATAAATAACTGAAATAAATAAATAAATATGGAAGATTGCATGGTGATTGTTACAGTATATGTTATTAGCACTACCTGGCTTTGAGTTTTGAATTTGAACACAATCAGCTACTTGCTGATCTTGTTTTGTGACTTCAGGTCCTTTCTGACTTACGGTGGCTCTAAACTATTGTGAGGCTTTCTAAGCAAGATTTGTTGAAATTTGTTTTCTAGGCAATATTTGCCTTCCTTTGAAGCTGAGAGAGTGTGACTTCCACAGTAAGTTTTCATGGCGGAGTCGTAGTCTGATGCTCTACATTCCATTGTATCTCTAAACAACTGCTGCTACAACAATACATTTCAAAAGAACTCATTCCACATTTTTAAAAAAGGAATTACAAGTGTTCAAATATAATGTCTGACAATGCTACTAAATGAAGGTAGTCCTCCTGTATACACTTTCCTGGTAGTAGATCTCATTGAGCTCACTAGACATGTTTAGCATTGTGCTGTAATAATGGGAAACTGATGATTAAAAAATGCCAATGAAAAGTGTTGTGGTTCAAGATAAAAGAGACTATATGGTTTTTGGACTGGACACCCATTTTCAGAACTCTAAATGTATGTGAGTGTTTACTTTCCTGGAAGAGAAAAAAGGTACTCTGCACATGTTCAAAGGCAGTCCATGATTTGGACACGTCAGGATTAAATCCTAGAACTGAACACAAATTCTTAAGTCCTGATTACATTTATTTCCTATGTAAAGACAAAAGTGTGGGAGAAAAAAAAGGAAGTTGGGCTGTGATAATGTGCCAAACGTTTACATGTGCAGCACTCTGAGTTACGAGTGGCAAAGATTTGTCTATTAAGAGCCATTTTAACAAGCCCTCTTATCCTTATTCCAGCTTTACCTAATGATCCTTGGATGTGTGCATGTGTGAGAGCCTAGATTTATGCTCCTAACATTGTAAAAAACTTCAGATTGTTTGACCCTGTAAACACAAAATTCATGTATCTCACCCTGGGACAAATGCATTCTTTTAAAAAGCAGCATATGGGCAGCCTTGGACTGATGTTAGTTTATTGTCACTGCTTGATAACATTTAATGGAAAAGATACAAGAGTGCCAAAGAATTTTAATTATTTTTGTGATAAAGTTATATGTTCGGCCTTGAAAAAGTGAAGATAATGCTGGGATTCATTATTATTCCCAGTGTGTTTAAACAGACGACACAGAATGCAAACAAAAGCAGATGAAATTTGAAAAGTATTATCAATATTGCAGATAGCAGATGCCCTTTCCAATCAGAACAAGAATATCTTCTATAGCAACTTTATGGTTGAGTAGTTTATTCATTTCTATTAGAAGGTTGTACGTTTCTAAAATATGTAGATGATATCTAGGAAACCAACCAACCAGTAGGGTCATTTTGCTTGTTTTCCTAAATTTATTATTTTCACTCCTGCAGGCTTGATCTGAGGTGCATTAACATGGGAGAGAAATCGTTTTGTGTGAGAATTCTATCTGGTATATTTGACCTTTCGTGTGTTCCGCCATGGTGGTACGGGGAAGAAAACAGAGAGAGCTGTTTTACTGTCCTCCTGTCAGGATGCTGCATTCAAAATTGTAAGTGGAAGGATTTTGTTTTGTTTGTGGGTTTTCTAATTTTCAGCTAAACTATCCTTGTAAGCAAAGTACAGCATCTATGTTATACTCATATTTTTAAAGTGAAGACAAAACTAAGAAACATATGTTGTAAGGCCCTGTTTGATTGCAATATATATCTGACATTTTCCAGAAATAGATCAGAATTGGGAAGATGACTCTTCGTTCTCAGTTGTTGTTGAATCCCAGTATGTGAAAGAGAAATGCAAAAGTGAATATCAAGATGTCAAAAAATATTTGTCTAGAGCAGGCCTGGGCAAACTTTGGCCCTCCAGCTGTTTTGGACTATAACTCCCACAATTCCTAACAGCCGAAGGCTGTTAGGAATTGTGGGAGTTGTAGTCCAAAACACCTGGAGGGCCAAAGTTTGCCCAGGCCTGGTCTAGAGGCACCTATGCACTTTGCTTGCATTTTAACAATAAATTCTTATACAGTATATTTTACTTATGCGTTTGTATGTGTTGTTATCTTTGAGGTTTTTTAATGAGCTGCCAGGCCTGGTACGGTTAATTTAGAATTGTAAGAAATAGGGATTGTTTTAGTGCATATGGATATTTTTAAATATGATAAAAATCTTATCCAAACCTCCTTCCATTCCCTCTATTGATTGTATGTACTATGTCATTCATATAAAGAATGTGAAATTAAAATAATTTTTCAACATTCATGGCTATGTGGTGCAATACAGAAGCTTTTATCTTCTTAGCAAACTCCAAGAATAAAATATATTCCATAAAAGTCATGAGACAGATAGATTTTTAAAAAGTAAAGTCCTGAGATGTAGGCAGTCCTAATGCATATCATATTCTTTTCAGCCAAACGTAAATGGCTTGTACCATTCTTGTGCCATCTTGTACTGAGCTTTGATAACCGAGGAGAAGAAATTACCACCAGAAGTGAAAAATCCCACTGAGTAACTGTAATGTACTGGTACAGTCATCTGTTAATATTTGTCATTATTTTAAATGGCTGGGATAGGTATACTGAGATAGGAAAGGAAAATGTGTGCAAAGACATTTATGGTAATCTATATAGAGTGCAATGAAATTCAAAGAACTGGAACACTTGATTATGCTAAATGAAGCTAAAATATTGTTTTAAACTATAAGTAGCTTGCTACAATGGCTATGTGTATATTTTGGTTTGACTTTCAGATGTGGGCTTCTTGAGTAGCTCTTTCTACTCTGCAGCTCGTGAGATAATAGTAAGAGGGAGATGTATCATTGGATTGTCCATTCTTGTATAAAAGGAAAGAAGGGAAGAGGGATAAAGCAAGGAGGGGGGTGGATGGATGGATGATGCTTCTGCTATGGAGCAGGACCCATTGAAATGCTCTGTTCCATGCACCTACTGCATCTTTCTGCATGTATGTACCTTTATTGTATGCATGCACCGCCACAGGTCTCCTGCCACCAAGCAATAGGATGGTATCAACCCTCCTTTGATCAGCCTAATGCAATCCAGGGTAAAAAGGGCAGAGTTCATATGTCAAACATACTAGTCAAATGTGGGCTAGGCAAAACTATAGTTGGGTGGATTGGTAATTGGTTAAGTAAATGAACCCAACGGGTGCTCAACAATGCTTCCTCTTCATCCTGGAAAGAAGTGATGAGTGGAGTGCCATAAGCAGGGTTCCATCCAGGGCCCAGTTCTGTTCAACGTCTTTATTAATGACTTAGATGAAGGGTTAGAAGGCATGATCATCAAGTTTGCAGGTGACACCAAATTGGGAGGGATACCTAATACCCCAGAAGACAAGAGCAGAATTCAAAACAATCTTAACAGACTAGAGAGATGGGCAAAAATTAACAAAAATGAAGTTCAACGGGAACAAATGCAAGATACTCCACTTAGGCAGAAAAATGGAATGCAAAGATACAGAATGGGGGATGCCTGGCTCGATAGCAGTACGTGTGGAAAAGATTTAGAAGTTCTCATGGACAAGAAGTTAAACATGAGCCAACAATGTCATGCAGAAGCTTAAAAAGCCACTGGGATTTTGGCCAGCATAAATAGGAGTATTGTGTCTAGCTCCAGGGAAGTCATGCTGCCCCTCTATTCTGCCTTGGTCAGACCACATCTGGAATACTGTGTCCAGTTCTGGGCACCGCAATTAAAGGGAGATGTTGACATGTTGGAATGTGTCCAGAGGAGGGCGACTCAAATGATCAAAGGTCTGGAGAACAAGCCCTATGGGAAGCGGTTTAAAAAGCTAGGTATGTTTAGTCTGCGGAAGGGAATTCTGAGAGGAGATATGATGGCCACCATGTATAAATATGTGAAGGGAAGTCATAGGGAGGAGGGATCAAGCTTGTTTTCTGCTGTCTTGGAGACTAGGATGCAATGGAACAATGGTTTCAAACAATAGGAAAGGAAGATTCCACCTAACATTAGGAATAACTCCCTAACTGTGAGATCTGTTCAGCAGTGGAACTCACTGCCACAGAGTGTGGTGGAGACTCCTTCTTTGGAGGCTTTTAAACAGAGGCTTGATGACCATCTGTTGGGGGTGGTTTGGATGTGATTTTCCTTCTTCTTGGCAGAGGGTTGGACTGGATGGCCCACGAGGTCTCTTCCAACTCTATGATTCTATGTGATGCTAAGGAAGTGAGGCCAAGTAACATTTGTAGCACAAATAAATGCAAATTATTATTAAACTATTGGGCATGTTGGAGAAATTCTAGAAAATACATTGGAGGCAGCTGCTGCCATTCAAAGTACTGGTCAAATAAGGCAGGAAGTTACTGGTGGAGTGGTTGCAAGTGATGACCTTATCCCAGGCAAAGGATAAAGAATTGTGATAGTGTGATAAAGCTGAATGAATATTGTCTTTGGAGCAATCATCTGCAAGCGATCAACATTTCATCCTGTTGTTTTCCTGAGCTCTAATGTCAATGAGTATCAATTTAACTGTCATGACTCAGTGCTATGGAGTCATGGAGAAGTTGTAGTTTTACAAGGTCTTTAGCTTCTCTGCCAAAGACTGGTGGTATTTCACCAATCTACGAACCCCAGGAGAATTGAGGGATGACATTTAAAGTGGTGTCAAAGTACATTAAAACTATGGCATGGGTGCACCCAGTGTCTGGTGCTAGGTGGGGTAACCTTTTCCAATATTGCAGAGATCAGAATTGTGAGTGTACACACATACAAATATATTATTGGGTCATCCTGGCAACATACATGCTTATGCAGCTATATGTGCATGTAAATAATTGAAAGAAGACAAGAAAATCAAATGGGAAACTGCAATTAATGCAAAAGGAGGAAAATCACATCACATCATTTACTGTCTGTTGAAAGCCATACTTGTGGTGGAAAATAATACTGATATGTTTGATACACAGAATCTGTATTTCTTACTTAGGAAAATAGTATTGATGCTCGCAGATTTCCTAATTGTTAGATTTGGAAAGAAGTCAAAGACTATTGGAAATATGTGCAGAAAGAAATTATTGCAAACACAGCATCTCAACACATTTAATTCATTCGTTGGTGAGATAAAAAGGAGCCAAACCATTAAAAGCTGGAGTACTGTGAGAAAACCCTTGCAATAGGTTTCAAAAGCCTGTGGAAATTCCATATAATGTGATGGACTTTCTTCCTTATGTTTTTCCTCCACAGAAACATTGGGAGATCCACCCCCCCCCTTCTTCTTAATCAAGCTGAACTTGATCCTCTGGTGATGAGTCAACCACTACATATTAATGTGATTAAGTGAGGCAGGGTTTCAGTCTGTGAAAAGGTAAAATTAAGCTTCTTTGTGAAGTATGGATTTGAAATATGGTTGCCATCCCTAAATGATTTCTAAAGATAAAAAAACCGAGAATGAAGCGTTGGATTATTATTCTAGTTCTAAAGAAAAAGGTCTGCAACAAAGACTTGCTTTACCGCTCCCATAGTTCAGGAGAATGGACTAATTTGGATGAGGACATGGCTTCCCAACCGGAATTGCGAGCAGGAACACAGCATATTACAACACTTGGTTCAGGCCCTACTTGTCTTTTTATATCAACAGTTTAGTCAATTGTGAGAAGCTAATTGCCATCACCTCCCCAGTGCATATGTCCCCCATTCTATCCCAGCTTCACATTATACTGTAGTTATACGTTTTGATGTAACTTGAATGCTTAATAAAGGTAAAGATTTCCCCTGACATTAGGTCTAGTAGTGCCCAACTCTGGGGGGTGGTGCTCATCTTCATTTGTAAGCCAAAGAGTCAGTGTTGTCCATAGACACCTCCAAGGTCATGTGGCCAGCATGACTGCATGGAACGCCATAACTTGAATGCTTATCACAATTCAGTTTGCATTCTGAGCCACACTTGTGATGTGGACGTTGCTAGAAAGTGCATGTCTGCAACAACTAGCTAATATGTTTAATGGCGATAGGAAATGAACTTTACTTTTATTGTAGGAACTCCATCAGAGATCAGAAAGCTGATGGAGTTATAATTGCAATTGGTTTTAAATTTTTATTGTTGTGTTTTAGTAGGATTTTTGTTTGTTGTGATGCTTTTATTTTAATCGGTTTGTATGATTTTCTTCTTGGCATTTGAGTGTTTTACCTTATATGTTGGAAACCACCCTAAGTCCCTTCAGTGAGATAGTGCGGTATACAAATAAATATTATTATTATTTACTATTATTAAGTTGTGAGGCTAAACTTAGCTACTAGACTAGATTAGGGACTTTGTTTTACTTTTGGAGTATGGAAAAATAAAAAGACTGTGGAGAAAAGAGGTGGAGTGATTCCTAAGAATATTAGTCTAAGAGAAGTGAAGTCAGATGGTTAAGACATGAAATTTTAGCTCACCAAAACACTCCTGAACCCTTTAAACATTAAGCATTGGTTTTAACCCATGTTGGGAGCCAAAAGTCCCAGAACATTTCCCAATGCACTGCAATATCCTGAACAAAAAATTCCCTGAGCTATTTTCCTCCTGATAGATTTGCAGCTGGCATATCTTCCCAAATGTTAAAAGTGAGCATGTAAGGGTATTGATGGAATTACCAAAGTGCACTAGATATACCAAAAGTAGTAATACCAGCATCAATGACTTCATACCTTTCAAATGTCTTTATTTGAAGGGTATTAATCCTGACTAATCTTCCAACTACTTTTAAAATGTCCCAGTTCCTCTCTCCTCTTCTTGCTTCCTCCTTTTGTGCTCAGATTACTTCAATTGCTGCAAACTGAGTTCAAAGTGCAAAAGTGTCTCTCTCTGGCATTACTTCACGAACGAAGATTCTTAGGAAAGACTCATCCCACGCTTTCTACAAGCGCGTTGATGACTAAGGAGGTTGGATGTGTCCTTCGAGCCTGTGCAATGGATTTTTCTGGTGGAGCGCAGCGTGCACAGAACTGGCCTCACCCTTTAAATCAAAGGTTCGTCTGTCTGCCTTGGACGGTGGCAGCGAGGTCCTCTGGTCGTAGGTTTGATTAGAGTTATCTTCTCTTAGAAGGTTGACCTTACAGGGTTAGACGAGCACCATCTGCCCGGGTTTGAAGTTAGAGTTTTCCTTCTCCTAGGGTGGTTGCCAAAAGGCTAGAAAGCCCATCCTACCCGTTGATGCTCTTTGTCAGACCCTTCGGTTGTGACCTGTCTGGCATGGGAGGCCCTACCGGTGGCTATTATGCCACCGCCAGCATAGCTCACAACTTCATTAGGGTACGCAAAGGGGCGTCGATGAAGAGGAAGTGCAAAAGTAGTTCACACTGAATTAACACAGCAGCCAGGAGAGGAAAGGCTGTAATCTTGACCTTCCCAGTAGATTCAAGCAAAAGCAAACTGCTATGGCCTCTTCTAGCTTATGTGTTCTTCCTCATTAATAACTTTGGACATCTTGACTACACTGACGTTTCTTGGCTACATGTGTCTTGCCTTTCCTCTATGAAATGTTGGAGGAATATGTGAGCTGGGTAGTATCACTCATTCTTTTTGCTCATCTACAGAGTAAAATTAAAGTGGCTTGACATCACTTCAACTGTCATGGCTCAATGCTGTGGAATCATGGGAGTTTCAGTTTTACAAGATAATTAACTTTCACTTCCAAGTAATGCTGGACTCCATTTAAAAGATGGTTACAGGTCGTTAAACCAGATGATGAAAGCTGGAAGAAAAAATTTGAAAGAATTGAAAGAAGGCTCATGTAACGGAGAAAAAAGGACTTCATTGTCAACAGGGAAGAGGGAGGGGTGGGAGGGGGGGGGGAGAAGGGGATGAAAAAGGACAAAAGGCATGGTAATTGTGGTTATGTATAGTTGTTTATAATAAAAACATTTAAAGAACCCCCCCCCCAAAACAAGTAATGTTGGTGCTTCACCAAACTACAACTCCCATAATTCCATAGCATTGAGCAATGGCAGTTAAAGTGGTATGAAACTACATTAAATGGCTTGGCCCAACTTGGAGGCCGAGCAGATTGCGGCGCTGGGTGTCCTCGCCGCCATTATGGATCGGGAGGGGGGGCTTCTTCCTCCCAGAAGCCCCCTGGCTGGCGGGAGATTTTCCTGCCACCAGAGCCAGCTGGCCCATGGTGGGGCTGGGCCCGTCCTGGCCAAGCTCGCAGTTGGGGCCAGCCCTCTCTTTCACCCGGGGAGCCTACTTAAGGCTGCCCAAGGCCTACCAGCAGGCACTGGGCCTGCATCAGGTTTTCCATCCACCCTCCCTGCATGCATCATTGCTTCGCATTTGTTAGCTTATCTTGCTGTTGTTTGGTGTTCATCTTGCTCTGTATTTTGTTGCTGTTGTGTTTATCTTGTCACAACTCTGTGTTTGGCGTGTGGCATGGCCCCTGGATCGGGGTGGTGTATTGCCCCTGGTTGGATGGGGGGATAACGCCCGGTCCCCTGGGGTGCCGAGCTTGCGGGAACTGGCGGTGTGCCAGTGGCATCCAGGGATGTAAGTATCTTCGGACAGCAGCAGTTGTGAGACCCCTGATCCAGGACCCATGCATGGCTGCCAACCCTTCTTCCTTTTATCAATTAATGAGTTGTGGCCATATTTTACTCCAACTACTTGTGTCGGTGTCTTCTTGAATATGGGGGGAGGTGTATCACCCATACACACGCAATTATATAGTGTAGATTTATTTATTTATTTATTTATTTGTTCGTACTTCTATGCCGCCGACTCCCTGAGGCTCGCGGCGGCTCACAGGCAAACAATAATACAAAGTATACATAGATAAACATACAAGACATACAAGAGGTAAAACATCACAGGGTAACCAACAGCAGATAGGGGGGGGGAGACCAGGCTCATGCCCAGGGGCAGAGCCACCCGATAGAGCTATCAAGCACGTCCATCAAAAAAGGGGAGCCGGGGGGGGGACCCACAAATCGAGGAGCGTCCTCAAAGACTCTGAGCAGTGACAATCACTGCGGTGTCGGTCGTTGCCGGTCTGTGGACCATGCCTCGTTGTCTGCGGCTTGCCCACCCTCCCAAATTGGGGGCTTGTCGGTGGAGGCATCCCGCGCCTACGGGCAGCGTTCCTGAAAGTCCTGGAATGGGGCCCTCCGGGGGGCGCCTTCCGAGGGACAGCCGCCATGGGGGGAGGTATTACAGAGTGGGGCAGGGGCGTCCTCCGGCCCTGCCCCCTGCCCCGCCCTCGACCCCGCCTCCGCTTCGGCGAATGTCTCTCGAGCCTGGGCAGCCCATCGGGGCACAGGGGGGGATCGATCGTGGGACCCCCCACACCAACGGTGTTCCCGGCCCTGAGGCTGTCATCGGGGGCCAGCCAGGTACCATCTGGCGCTGGCAGAGGACCTGAGCTAGTCGCGGCCAAAGGAATCGCCGGCAGCCGTCCTGCCCGTTGCCGGGGCCGCTCCTCAGGGACCCTCGCCAGGACCCTCTCGATGTCCACTGCACCCATCAAGGGCTGCTCGAGCATAGGCAGGGGGGAGCTCGCAGCTCCCAGTGGCGAGGCCGGCGGCGGCGGCCGCTCCATGGTAGGGGTCACCAGGGGCGTGGTCTTGGCCGTTGAGGGAGGCAGAGGGGGCGGGACCAGGGACGCCGAGCTGGACGAGGCCAGCGCCATGTTGGGGCAGCCAGCCAACGCCCTTACCGTCGGGGCCGGGGAAGCCCGGCGCCCCAGGGCCTCCCATGGGCTCCACCATCGGTCCACCGCCGCTCCCGCCAAAGCACCGTCCACCGATGGAGTCGCCCCCTCGCAGAGGGGGGCTCCCCTCAGCAGGCTGCCAGCCGTCCTCCGGGGGTCCATCCGAGGGGCCGGGGGTGGCCACTCCGCTCGATCCTTGCTCCTCCAAGCCCGGGTGCAAGGGGGCCGGGTGAGGTGGGCTCTGTGTACCATCAGCCATGCCTCCTCCAGGCCCAGGGCGGGGGTCTGGGCGGCGGGGGTCGTCCATGCCGCACAGGGACGCTAGCAGCGGCCCCAGCCTGTCCAGCTCTCCCAGGCAGGCGGCCAGCTGCTCGACCAGCCGGCCGAGACGGAGGACGAGGCTGGTCAGATCTGGCGGCATGTCCTCGCCGGTCCCGGGTTTCCCGCCGGAGTCCCCCTGGGTGAGGTCGGGGGAGGCAGAAGATCCGGCCTCTTCCAGGCCTGGCCAGGGCACAGGGGACCAGGCCAGGCATTTCCAGGGGGTCATCGTCGTCACCGCAGTCCCCGTTAGGCCAAGAGGCCTCCCAGAGGCAGCAGCGTCTTTTAGGCCCGCGAGGGCCCTGAGGACTGAAGCTGGCGTCCGCGCGGCCTCCAAGGCGAACTCGGCGTCGGCCTGCAGGGCCTCAAACAGGGGCAGGGAGCGCCTCAGAGCCTCGAGTAGCGGCCGAGGATCCCCCCCCCCGAGTCAGGTACGTCCAGTGAGTTGCTCCTCGAGCATAGAGCACCCCCCCCTCAACAGTGGGGGTGCTGTGCAGGAAAAGCTGCAGGAAAAGGTGCCAGAGGCTCGGCGGAGCTCGGCGTTCGAACGCCCGCTCGACGCGGCCATCTTGAATGTTAGTTGTTGTACTGCAGGAACCATCCCTGATACAGTCTAAGTTACATTGTTGCCCTTTGGCTAATGTATGAGGATAGAAGAAGTTGAGCAGTTCTAGTTACTATATTGTCTTGCTTTCATATATCTCCATGTAAAATATACAGTGCACGATTAATAATGTAATGTAACCTGCAATTTTAGCCTTAGAAGTAAAAATATTGTCAAAACCAAATGCTCCCGAATAAAGCATAATCTGTTTAAAATCCCAGTGTAAAATTGATTAAAATGAAAAACCACATTGTAGTTCTTTTCCTAAGAAAAGTGCATCCACGGGTTTCTTACATTTGCCCTATGATTATATAATAGATTTTAAGTCTCTGATATCTGCAAATCTACATCAAAATATATTCTATAGCTGTAGGAAACAGCACTGAATTGTTAACCTTCTCCCCAGGTACTATAGGCTACACACTGGGAGATTAGATGTATATTTTCTTGGAGATATGCCACCCATAGAGGAGTCCATATTTACATCTTTTGTTGATATTTTTTATAGATTAAGAGTCTCTTTACTTGGGTGATAATTCTCCTAAGTACTGTAATTTGCTGCCTCTAATATTTGTCTTGAGTCCTAGTTTGCAAAATATATTTGAAACCACTTTATAAAGTCGTATAATTGCTTCTTTGTAGAGCAGGCATAATGAGTAGTTTCTTTATCCAGCCTTTATCCTGTTAACCTCAGAGGTGAGTGACTGCTTGCTGGAGTAGTTGGGGAATGTCTTAGCGCTGTTGAGCCATTTAATTTCAGGACTAATTTCATAGCAGTGACACAGAATTGGCCACGAGCGAGCCAGCAGTTATTTCAAGGGTTTTCAGTTAGGACCTGATGCATTGCTGAAACGAAAAGGAAAAAGGCACTTGTGGGTGATTGGGTCTTTCCCCCCAAATGCACAAATTGACTGATGTTGGCATATGTAACTTATATAATGACACTAATGTGCAAAAAGCCTTTTTAGCATGTCATATCTACCATTGTAAATAAGGAATATTATCTAATTTTCATTTTTACTTATTTTACTCTTCCTACTTCATCACACTAGAGCAGGGTTTCCCAACCTTTTTGAGCTGCGGCACACTTTTAACATTAAAAAAAATCCAGGGGTACACCACCAACCAAAATGACACAAAATGACACTCTAACACAGTAAAGAACGGCTGGGGGATGGTGGCCTGCTGGGAGCAGCTGCTGGGAGTGCCGAGGCCGGGGGAGGAGCCATGCCGCACCATGCCCCCCCTGGCTTCTGCTCTCCCACAGCTTCTCCAGCCTTGAGGGGGCAGTGTCAAGCCAGCAGTGGCAGAGCCAGCACAATGGTGGCTTGGCACTGTCCCCTCAAGGCTGGAGAAGCTGTGGGAGAGCGGAAGCCAGAGGAAGGAGGCGGAGCCAGGCCAGGCCATGCCCCGCCCCTCCCCCGGCTTCCTCCTCCGCACGGCTTCAGTGAGCAAGGGGCGAGAGTCATGGCGGGAGTCATGGTGGACTGGAGGCTGGCTGGGGAAATGGCTGAAGGAAGCTGTGCCCCGGCCCCTTCTTCTTTTTCTTCGCCGCCACCCAGCCCTTCCTCCTCCTCCCCCAAGCAGCAGGAGTTCGGCAGGAGGAGAGGGAAGGAAGGGGGGCAGAGAGCTTTTCTCGCGCACAGCAGGAGGTCTGTCACTGCACACTACTGTGCCGCATCACAGCGGTTGGGAAACACTGCACTAGAGAATGAATCCACTTTAAATCCAATTTCTGCCTCCTGCAGATTTCTGGGGTTTGTAGTTTAGTGAGGCTGTTAAAGGCTCCTCCCTTTACTACAAACCTCAAAATTCTGCAGGAGGCAGCAACCGGATTTAAAGTGGATTCATTCTCTAGTTCCCCTCCGCCTTTAACAGCCTCACTAAACTACAAACCCTGAACTCAGTTGCGATCAGTTTCTTTGTCATTTTTCTTTGGATGTACCTCTTAGTATCCTTGAGTTGGAAGAGACCACAAAGCCCATCCAGTCAAAACCCATTACTTCATACCACAATCAAAATACTCCTGACAGATATCCAACCAGCATATCTTTTAAAACCTCCAGAGAAAGAGGCTCCAGTGCACATTGAGGCAGTATATTCCACTGTACTAGAATCATAGCATGGGCTATCTAGTCTAACCCCCTTCTGCCATGCAAGAAAAGTGCAAAGCATCCCTGAGAGATGTCTATCCAGCTTCTGTTTAAAAGCCTCCAAGGAAGGATCCTCCACCTTAACGCTGAGGCAGAGTCCCACTGAAAAACAGCTCTTACAGTCAGGAAGTTTTTCCTAATGGTGAGGTGGAATCTCCTTTTTCTGTAATTTGAACCCATGGCACCACTGGGTTTTTATAATACTTTTATTGAAGGTTATTAAAAAATATATATTTTAAAAATAAGGGGGTTATAGATGGTCAGGGAACTAGGGAAGGAAAATTTGGGAAAGGAATGGTCTCTTTAGATGGGGGTAGGGGGAGAAGAGGAAAAAAGAAGAGGGGTGTGGGAGGTGGGTCGGGGAGTTTTGGCTTTCAATCGTCTTCGCTGCTGTTGTGAGTTCTAAGACCTCTTCACACGGTCCAAAATTTGTCAATGGCAACAGGGGTTTTTTTGCCCTTTTGCTATGGAGGTTGCCAGCTCCATCACAGTAAAAATATTTCCGGGGCAGCTTCATGGTGGAATTGGCATAAAACTCCTGCTTCCGCCAAAGCATTGTTTGCAGCAGACAATGGGATGCTACCTGTCTTTCCATTTGGAAAGAAGGGTTGAGCTGTCTTGAACAGACTTTCCCCATGTGATGATGCAGTGGAGAAGCAAGGACAGTGTGGAGTGTGGAGTGACAAGTCCCCATGCCCCCTGGGTAGGCGCTGCCGTCATCACCATGATGTGTGACAATACTGGCCTATTCCGGTGGTGACAAAATCCCAAGTCGCCAGGCAGTAGAACACAAGCCTGCTCCCTCTTCCTTGTGACATCTTTTCAAATATTTGAACATGGCTATTATGGCTCTTCTCAGCCTTCTCTTCTAAGGCTAAACATATCCATCTCTTGAAGATGCTTCTCAAGGTGCTTCCAGAGAACCCTAAAGCATGGGATAGGGAACGTTGTTTAGCCAGCCCCACCACCCCTTGACCCGATTTAACCTGGGTCATAATGCATGTGTAGATGGGCCCTCAGAGGGATTCGTGGTCTCCAGACCTTTTATTCCTTTAGTTGCCCAATATCTCTTTTTAAGTCTCCTCTGGGAGAGATAAAGCAGGATATAAATAAATGTAACAACAGCAACAACAACAACAACAACAAATTACGGGGCCCATAATTGGACACAGTATGATTCCAGTTTTCCTTATCTTAGAATGGTTGCCAAAATGCTAGAGAACCCATCCTTCCCCTTGACACTCTTTGTCAGACCCTTCGGTTGTGACCTGTCTGGCATGGGAGGCCCTACCGGTGGCTATTATGCCACCGCCAGCATAGCTCACAACTTAATTAGGGTACGCAATCCTCTCCTCCACAACAAGGGGGCGCCAACAGAGAGGATCCTAAATCTAATATGATGGTAAAAATGCTCTAGTGGAACTATATTGGCTTTTATTTTTAGAGTTCTACAAGCAGTGGTGAATTTGATCTTTTGAACCTTAGTCACACGATTGTGCTTTTCCTTCATGACAAAGGGTTGGCCTCCATGGTCTTTTCCAACTCTATGATTCTATGATCATTTATGAAGACAAATACTGTGGTGTGATAGTCCAAAAGTAGGTGACAAGTGCAACATCATTCATGCCAGCCAATGTCTGGCGAAGCATCAAAAGATACAAATATTCTCTGACGTTCAAAGTTTCTTGCTTTTTTGTTTAACTTATGCCTGGCCTTTCCTGCTGTAAGGAAGCCAAACCAGTCCACAACTAATTCAAAACAAAACTCAATTGAAACAAATTTGATGCAAAACTTTAAAAATCAGTAAATAAACAACTATATTTTTTCAGAAGCCTGAACAGAAGCAGTTGGAAACACGCTGAAACATTGTAAAACTAAAAGTCACAATGTTACTAAAACATTTGTTTGCTATGATAACTTCAGAGCTGAGGTCTGCCTGAACAAACCAGCTACCAAGAAGGCTTTCCCCCATGTCCTTAATGGTTCTAATGGTAGTGTCACATCTATGTTAAGCATTGGTAGCCAAATCAGCACCGGGAATGTGGTGCAGCTGGCTGGGTATCAGCTGCATAAGATCTCTACTGACCAGAAGGTCATGAGTTCGAGGCCTGCCCGGGTCGAGGTGGGCTCTTGACCTATTGTGTAGCTTGTTGTCGATCTTTGCAACCCGAAAGACAGTTGCATCTTTGCAACCCGAAAGACAGTTGACCCGCCACGAGCCCTCGGGAAGAGGCGGAATACAAATGCAAATAATAAATAAATAAATAAATAAGTAGGAAATTAAGGTACCACTTACTGGGGAGGCTAAATTTAACTGATTTACGAGGCCATTACAAAAAAGATCTCCAGAAAACATGCTGAGGAATGAAGGAGTGTGACAGCCCCCCTGGTGGCCAGATGTTAAATTGCCTCTGACGGTCTTGTGTGTTTGTGTGTCTAAATGTAACGTGTACATTGTAATCTGCCCTGAGTCCCCTGCGAGGTGAGAAGGGCGGAATAGAAATGAAGTAAATAAATAAATAAATAGCCCAGGTGTTTGAGAAACATGAATCCAAAATCTCTCTGGGAATTCTATTTCCCCCCAGTTGTATAAGCAGTAGTGCATTTGTTCTTATGATTCCTAGTGGTACAATCAGAAATTGTATTAGAATCCCTTCAGTGTCAATGAGTGCAATGCAGTTTGCAATATCTTCACTCCTTCCCATTTAAAATAACTAATACAGTAAATATAAGTCAAGGAGCCATGCCATATTTGGTCTATATTAATTCCTCAAGTTGTTGAGTATATTACTCGTATCTCCACAATCTCATCTGTATGTTTAAAGAGTTCAACTTGGTCCTCAGTTGTTTTTTTAGACAATCAAAATGTGTTATCAAAAGCATATTTCAAAAATCTGGATGACAGGGATCTAGAGTGAGATCTGTATTAGCAAAACTGATTTCTCTTGTTACTTGTTCAAAAGGCTGCGTTGTGTGGCACAAATGATTCATAAGTGTCCTTTGTTCAGAGTTCAGGAGGAAGAGTTCAGAATCAAAGCTCTGTCTGCTTTAATGTATGCCTGCTTTACTGTCTCTTTCAGTGGGAGCATTCTCCGTCCCTTCATGTATATAGAAACTGAGAAGGGAAAAAGAGTGCAAATTGTATTCAAAGTTGTTTAAGCAAAAGCTCTAAGTTAATTCTCTAGCTTCTTGGAAGTAACTCAAATCGTTCTGAAGGTTGGAGTAACATGCAGGTTGATCATGTTTCAGCAGCAAGAAAAGAGTTTTAATATGATGCCAGATAATGTTGAGAAGAGAAAAATATTTCTTTTTGCTTCATTTATACACTGTTCCTTTATACCAGACAACTGAAGAATACTGCAGTACAGTAAAATGACTGATTAATTAATTAATTAATGTCATTTTTATCCTGCCAATTTCAGCCCAAAGGCGACTTAAGGCAACGTACAGACCGGCAATAATTAGATGCCATATATACATACATACATATATCGGTTAAAAGCAATTTCATCACATCATAAATACATATAAAATTCATAGAAGCAATAACAACTATAAGAATCTATTAAAAAAAATCTCTTCCTGTTCAATTCCTCATCTGTTTAAATCGTCTTAGCCATTCCGTGTTCATATTACAATTTGAGTTTATCTCAATGCTTGCTCAAAGAGTCAGATGTTCAATTGTTTCTGAAAGGTCAGGAGGGAGGGGGCTGATCTAATATCCCTGGGCAGAGAGCTCCATAGCCGATGGGCCACCACTGAGAAGGCCCTGTCTCTCGTCCACAAGCAAATCAAGGGTGGTTCCCAATGAGGAGTAGTCAAAGAAAAAACAGAGTCAAAGTAGTAGTCTTATTAGTTTCTTGTATTTCTTGAAGAATTCGATATATATTTTTCTCTCAAACATCAAAGTATATGGGTCTATGCAATCCCTACCGTCCCAAAGCCGATGCTTTTCAGAGTTTCTTTGCAGACAAGATTCTGAACCTCCGCCGGGACCTCCCAGCCACGATTGATACAGTAAGGGAGCTTGAGACTCCGTGGCCCTCCGCTGGGCCCACCTTTGACCGGTTTTGGCCACTGGACGCAGATGCTGTCGATAAGATTGTGGCTGCAACTAGGCCTACCACCTGCTCCCTCGACCCGTGGCCCTCCTGGCTTGTTAGATCTTGCCTGGAGGCGTTACGTGGGCCTCTGTTGAACATTGTAAATACCTCCCTTGAGCAAAGAGTGTTTCCAGAGAGCTTAAAAGAGGCGGTGGTAGCTCAATTGCTGAAAAAGCCGACGTTAGATCCTGCGGTCCCTTCCAACTACTGACCAGTGTCGAATCTTTTGTTCCTGGGGAAGGTAGTTGAGAGGGCAGCAATGGAGCAGTTGCAGTCCTTCTTAGACGACACAGCATGGCTAGACCCCTTCCAGTCTGGCTTCCGTTCTGGGCATGGGACGGAGACGGTCCTGGTCTCCATCACAGACCAACTCCGCTGCCAGCTTGACCAAGGCGGGTCTGCGCTGCTTGTGTTATTGGACCTCACAGCAGCGTTTGACATTGTCGATTACAATCTTTTGACCCACCGCCTTGCCATGGCTAGAGTGAGGGGGACAGCCCTAAAATGGCTGACTTCCTTCCTCCGCCATCGGTCTCAGCGAGTGAGGAAGGGAGAAGTGGTCTCCGAGGGCTCCCCATTAGTTTGTGGAGTTCCTCAGGGGGCCATTCTCTCCCCCTTGTTATTTAACATCTACATGCAGCCGCTTGCACAGCTGGTGCGGAGTTTTGGGCTGGAGTGCCACTGATGACACTCAGCTCATTCTGAGGATGGAGGGCAGGCCTGGATCTGTACCTGATAATTTCCAACGTTGCCATTACTGGATGGCTGCGGGCCAGTAGGTTGAAGGTGAATCCAGCGAAGACGGAGATCTTGTGGCTAGGCCGCCCGGGTGATGGGGATGCCCAGCTTCCGACCCTGGACGGTGTGGTGTTATGCCCATCGCCGTCTGTAAAGAGCCTGGGAGTTCACTTGGACTCCCAAATGACCATGGAGACCCAAATCTCCATGACCAGTAAAACAGCTTTTTTCCATCTCAGACAGGTAAGGCGGCTGGCCCCCTATCTATCCCGGAACGACCTGGCCACACCGATCCAAGCCACGGTCATCTCGAGACTAAACTACTGTAACGCCCTCTATGTTGGCCTTCCTCTGTCGATGACCCGGAAGCTCAAGCTGGTGCAGAACACTGTCGCCCGACTCCTGTCTGGTACCCCAGCAGGTTGTCACATTACACCTACCTTGCAGGATTTGCACTGGCTTCCAATTGAGCACCGGATCACCTTCAAAGTGCTGGTGCTTACCTTTAAGGCCTTACACGGCCTGGGGCCAATGTACCTGAGGGACCGGCTTACCCCATATTGCCCTACGAGATCACTACGGTCAGAAGACACCAACCTGCTGGAAATTCCCTCTGCCAAGACACTCAGGCTGACTGCAACCCGCAGGAGAGCATTCTCTGCGATTGCTCCAACTTTGTGGAACGCTCTCCCGGCCGAGACACGAGCTATCCAAGACCTTATGTCCTTCAGGCGGTCTTGTAAGACATTTCTTTTCAAACAGGCCTTCGGTCCATAAGATATCATTAGTGTTCAGCTTGTTTAGCCTGCTCGTTGATTCGATGGGCTATATTGCACCATGCTGTGTGTTACTCCTTGTATTGCATACTGTGTTTTAACCTTTGTTTTTTTTAGAGTTGTGATGTGTTTTAATTGTGTCTTACTTTGTTTTTATCCTGTTGTGAGCTGCCCCGAGCCTCTTGGGAGTGGCGGCCTAGAAGTCCGATAAATAAATAAATAAATAATAATCCAGAAATGTAGAAATTCAAAGGCCAAAGGTCCAAGAGTCGACAACTTATAATCCACTATAATAATAACTAAAATACTAGAACCTCTCATTTTATAGGTATCAGTAACTGGTGACTAATTAGAAAAGCAGCTCATTTAAAGAAAGTCTTTCATTTAATCTGGGTGGGGATTCTGTTACTGATACCTATAAAATGAGAGGTTCTAGCATTTTAGTTCTGTCCGACGATCATTTTGAATGAGGTGGCTGTGTCCACATATTATACCTAATACTTATGATCTTTGGTATGTATAGAATTTTGCTTTTTTACTTGGTATGTTTCGAAAGTGGTCCCTCTGTAGCAACCCAGTTCTCTTTTGTGCCTGGGGGGCAGGGGGCAGCACCGGGGGTCCCACTTGCATTAGAACCAGCCGCAGCTGATGAGGAAATGGAGGAAGGGGTTAATGAGTTAGCTGGGCCTTCCTCTCCCACAGAGAGCTTGGCCTGGGATGATGGATGGCCGGACGGCTATGATAACTGGGAAGGTCAGGCTGATTCAGAAAGTGTTGATAGTGATGATTGTTATGAGAAACTAGGTGGGTACGGATCACAGGAGAGAATTTGGGAAAACATGGACGATGAGGCCATGGAAGCTGAAAGGGAGTTCGACTCTCACGAAGATAGTGAGCCAGGTGCTGGGAGGCAAGGACGAAGCTTTGATAGGAGACGGAGCATTGAGGCTAGCAGGAGGGGCTGGCACCGCAGCCTAGAGCGGCCGAGAGGTGCGAGGTCCCGTAGCACAGACTGGCGGAGAAGCCTAGAGCGTCGGGGTCCTCGCCAAGGGGATTAAGTATAGGATCCGTGGGAACGGATCCTCAGTAACTCGGCCACTTCTATTCTAAGCGGAGTGAAGCGAGTAAAGGACTACGGAGCCAAGTTGCCGGCTCGTGCCTTGCCAAGAAGTTTCTTGGGTCCTGGTTGAACTTTGTCTTGTTCCTTGATCCGCATTGTTTTGCGGAGCCTTTGCCAAGCCTTTTGCCAAGTCATTTACCAAGCTTTTGCCAAGCCATTGGATTGGATTACTACAGACTCTTTCTTGTGGATTGAACTTTTCAATATTTTATGGACAATTACCTTTTCACCTGTTCTTTATTATTCAATAAATAGTTAGCTGATTACCGTCTCTGTGTGTGTGATTAAGGGGCCGGCCGAGTCCTTGCATTGTGACAGTTGGCCGAGCTACTCCACGAACCCCTTTTCACACCATGGGACGCCCCAGGAAACGCGGACAGCGGGCCGGCGCAATGGCTCAGTTAACCGCGGCTCAAGTGGCAGAGATGCAGCAGGAACTGGGAGAGCTGCGAGCCAGAGCTGGCCAACATCCTTCTGTGGCTACTCCGGCCCGGTTCGGGGGAAACCCGGCCCAAGTCAATGTGTTCATTGGACAATGTGAGATGTACCTGGAGCTCCGGCCCACGGAGTTCGCCACGGAATGAGCCAAGGTGGGCTTTGTCTACACGCTACTGGAAGGGACGGCGGCAGCCTGGGCCACCACGCAGATCAAGGCCGCGTCCCCCCAAGTGGCCAAGTTGGCAGCATTCCTGGAGGCCATCAAGACTACTTGGGGAGACCCAGTGAATACCGAGTGAGCAGAAAGAGAGCTGGATCGTTTGTCAATGAGAAACATGCCTCTGTCCCAGTACATCTCTCGGTTCTGTGTGCTGGCCGCCCAAGTGGACTGGAACCCCGCGGTGCTGTGGTACCAGTACATGAAGGGCCTGTCGCAGGAGATGCAGCAGGAGATCCTGAGAGGGGCCACTCGGCCGGCAGACCTGGAGGAGGCGATCACCGTGAGCATCCGAGTGGAGGCTGGATTGCAGACCCGGAAGCGATGGGACAAAGGTTCCGGGGAGAGACCGGGGGTGCGCAAGGAAACGGGGGCCAACCATTTCCCGTTTCGACCGTTCGCACCAGCTCCCCAGCCTTTGGATGAACTGGAGCCCATGCAGCTAGGGCATGTGAGACCTAAAGTGGACGCTGCCAGCGGTTGAATTTGTGTTGGTACTGTGGGGGAGCCGGACATTTTTCCAGAGAATGCCCCCAGAAGCCGCGCGGCAAGACCCCCGGGTCTCTGCCGCGTTTGAGGGGCCCCAAGAGGCCGAAGAGGCCATCCAGACAGCGGGGGAAGGGGTCGGCCGAGTTTAAGAGGGTTCGCTAACTCAGCCACAGTCACTAACCTCCCCCCAGAACCCCAGACTGGACAATTGTTCCTGGTGATGGTCTCCCTCTGGTCGCAAGAGAAGGGGCCGATGATGGTGCACGCCATGATTGACTCGGGGGCCACCAACAATTTCATCGATGCGGACTATGCCAAGTCCGCCGGATTACAGTTTCATGATCTCAAAGAGCCTAAGGGCGTACAGACCATTGATGGGAGAACCCTGAAAGCCGGGGCCGTGACCCAATTCACCGCCCCTACCAAGATGCGGACAAGCTCCCACAAAGAGGACATTTCCTTCCTTGTAACCAAGTTATCCAATTTTCCAGTGATCCTGGGAATCGTCTGGCTGACGCTTCACGATCCCCAGATCTCATGGGCCAAGAGACAGTTGCAGTTTTCCTCTGAACATTGCCAGGGACATTGCATGACGGCTCGGGCTTGTCAGGCTCAAGAGGTGGAACAAGCTGCCACCTTGCCCAAAAAGTATGCAGGGTTTTGGGATGTTTTCAGCGAGAAGGAGGCGGAGCGCTTGCCTCCCCACCGGCCCTACGATTGTGCCATTGAATTGGAGCCCGGAGCCCCTATCCCACGTGGTAGACTTTACCATCTCTCGGAACCGGAGCAGCAGGCTCTCCGAGAGTTTCTGGATGAAAATCTGCGAAAGGGCTTCATCCGGCCTTCTCAGTCCCCGGCCGGAGCGCCCATCCTGTTTGTCAAGAAGAAATCGGGGGAGTTGCGGCTCTGTAATGACTATCGGGAGCTCAACAAGATCACGATTCGGAACCGCTACCCCCTGCCACTGATCCCCGAACTGTTGGAGCGGATGCGGGGTGCCAAGGTTTTCACCAAACTGGACCTGAGGGGTGCTTATAATCTGGTGCGGATTCGACAAGGAGACGAATGGAAAACCGCATTCCAGACGAAGTGGGGAAGTTTTGAATACAGAGTTATGGGATTCGGTTTGTGCAACGCTCCCGCCTGTTTCCAACACTTCATGAATGACATCTTTCGAGATCTGCTGGATCGTTATCTGGCAGTATATCTGGACGACCTGATTTTTTCTCCCGACCAGGCGACCCACGACCGCCATGTGAAGGAAGTGCTTCAGAGACTGAGAGACCACGGTCTCTATGCCAAGCTGGAGAAATGCGCGTTTGATCTCCGCGAGGTCGACTTCCTCGGTTACCGCATTTCTCCCACGGGCATAGCCATGGATGATACCAAGGTCCAAGCTGTGGCAGACTGGGCAGCCCCTGCCAGGAAAAAAGACATTCAAAGATTCCTGGGCTTTGCCAACTACTACAGAAAGTTCATTCCTGACTTTGCCAAGTGGGCTGACCCTATCACTCAGTGCTTGCGTGGAAAGGTGCCGTTCTGGTGGACATCGGAGGCGGACGTGGGGTTCCGGAAGTTGAAGCAGCTGTTCACCACGCAGCCGCTTCTGCAGCATCCCAACCCCCGCACCCCTTTCATTGTGCAAGCTAATGCCTCGGATGTAGCAGTGGGAGCGATCCTGCTACAGCCGCAGGGGACAGACCTATTGCCCTGTGCCTACTACTCCCGGCAGCTGACGGTGCCGGAAAAGAACTATACCATTTGGGAGAAGGAGCTCCTGGCCATTAAGGTAGCTTTTAAAGTTTGGCGACACCTGCTTGAAGGGGCCAAGTTTCCGGTGGAAGTGCACACCGACCACCGGAACTTGGAGCACTTGAAGACCCAGCGCAAATTGAACCAGAGGCAACAGAGATGGTCCCTGTTCTTTGAGAGATTCAATTTCCGCATCCACTATGTGACCCCCAAGCAGACCAAACAAGCTGATGCGTTGTCTCGGAAGCCAGAGTATGTCAGCGGTGGAGAAGGGCTTCCCGAGGCACGGCTGCTAAAAGCGGAAAACTTTGCCGCCACTGGCGCAGCCCCTGCGCCGCCCCCGGTGGTCGACCCAGCCCCGGGGGACAAGAGACCGTTGAGTGACCGGATTCAAGCTCGACAAAGGGAGACCCTTGGGTGCAAGAACAGTTGACCAAAAGGGTGCAATCCCTTTCCAAGTAAAGAATGGGGTACTCTACCACCGCGAGTGTGTTTATGTTTCCCCCGGGCCCGAGAGAGAGGACATTCTCAGACTTTGCCATGATAGCCGGGCCGCGGGACACTTTGGACTGTTCAATACTCTGCAGTTGGTGCTGCGCGACTTCTTGTGGCTCAAAGTGCGGAGGGACGTGGAGGAGTACGTCAGCACTTGCCCTGTGTGCCAACGGGCCAAGAAGGCGGGGGCAAGCCGGCCGGGTTGCTCCAGCTGCTCCCGACCCCTTCCGCTCCTTGGAAGATGATTTCGGCCGATTTCATCACCAACCTGCCCAAGTCCAAGGGTTTCACCACGATCCTGGTCGTGGTGGACTGTCTCACCAAGATGAGTCACTTCATCCCCTGTGTGGGGGTACCTACTGCTAAAGAGACTGCTGATATGTTTGTGCAACATGTGTTTCGCTTGCATGGACTGCCTCAGAGTTTGGTGACGGATCGAGGCACCCAATTCACTTCCCAGTTCTGGCGGGCTGTTCAGAAATTGCTGGGGATTGAAGCACGGATGTCTACGGCTCATCACCCCCAGACCGACGGGCAAACCGAAAGGGTTAACGCCACATTGGAACAGTATCTGCGGTGCTATGTGAACTATCAGCAGAACAACTGGGCATCCTTGTTGTCCTTGGCGGAGTTTGCCTACAACAATGCGACGCAAGAATCCATCAAAGAGACTCCTTTCTTTGCCAACTATGGACATCACCCTCGGTTCTACCCTCCTGTAGACCACTCCGGAGATGTGCCAGAGGCGGAGGATTGGCTACAGGAGCTGACTGCCATGCAGGAGATGCTGCGCTCTCAACTGGACCAGGCAAAAGCGGATTACAAGCGGATGGCTGATCGGCGGTGCCAAGAGGGTCCAGAGATCCAAGTGGGCGACAAAGTCTGGCTGTCTACCAAGAACTTGCCTACGCAGAGGCCTAGCCGCAAATTGGATGCGAGATTTTTTGGGTCCCTACAAGGTGTTGGAGAGTGTGGGCCCTGTTGCTTTCAAACTACAGCTCCCAGCGGACATGAAGCTCCACCCTGTTTTTCACCGTTCCCTGCTGCTGCCGGCGAAGGGGGTGTGGCCTGATGTGACGCAGCAGCCACCCCCTCCTGTGATGCGGGATGGGGAGGAGGAGTTCGAGGTGCAGGACATCCTGGATGCTCGCATCAGATACCGGAAGCTGGAGTATTTGATTGACTGGAAAGGTTTTGGACCGGAAGAACGTTCTTGGACATTGGCACGGGCTGTGCATGCCCCGGACATTGTTGCCCGTTTTCACCGCAAGTATCCTGACAAGCCCAGGCCTTGAGAGAGGCCTCGAAGGGGCCCTGAAGGGGGGGGGATAGTGTAGCAACCCAGTTCTCTTTTGTGCCTGGGGGGCAGGGGGCAGCACCGGGGGTCCCACTTGCATTAGAACCAGCCGCAGCTGATGAGGAAATGGAGGAAGGGGTTAATGAGTTAGCTGGGCCTTCCTCTCCCACAGAGAGCTTGGCCTGGGATGATGGATGGCCGGACGGCTATGATAACTGGGAAGGTCAGGCTGATTCAGAAAGTGTTGATAGTGATGATTGTTATGAGAAACCAGGTGGGTACGGATCACAGGAGAGAATTTGGGAAAACATGGGCGATGAGGCCATGGAAGCTGAAAGGAGTTCGACTCTCACGAAGATAGTGAGCCAGGTGCTGGGAGGCAAGGACTAAGCTTTGATAGGAGACGGAGCATTGAGGCTAGCAGGAGGGGCTGGCACCGCAGCCTAGAGCGGCCGAGAGGTGCGAGGTCCCGTAGCACAGACTGGCGGAGAAGCCTAGAGAGTCGGGGTCCTCGCCAAGGGGATTAAGTATAGGATCCGTGGGAACGGATCCTCAGTAGCTCGGCCACTTCTATTCTAAGCAGAGTGAAGCGAGTAAAGGACTACGGAGCCAAGTTGCCGGCTCGTGCCTTGCCAAGAAGTTTCTTGGGTCCTGGTTGAACTTTGTCTTGTTCCTTGATCCGCATTGTTTTGCGGAGCCTTTGCCAAGCCTTTTGCCAAGTCATTTACCAAGCTTTTGCCAAGCCATTGGATTGGATTACTACAGACTCTTTCTTGTGGATTGAACTTTTCAATATTTTATGGACAATTACCTTTTCACCTGTTCTTTATTATTCAATAAATAGTTAGCTGATTACCGTCTCTGTGTGTGTGATTAAGGGGCCGGCCAAGTCCTTGCATTGTGACACCCTCTGATATAGAGTCTACTTTATTTAGATGTATGTATGTATTATATTATTGTATTGTATTATATTATCTCACTTATTATAGTGGATTATAGTAGCATATATGGGATCTGTTATTTGGGATGATATTACTTATGTTGACTCAAAATTCATTTATATAATTTTTACAGACCGGACCCTATGCAATTGAATGGATTTTCTATACTAAAGTGTCCACGGTCCCGATGAAGCTGGATTTATAGTGAAACGGATAGCGCTTTGATATATTCTTTTGTGTCCGTTGACCGTATAAGAGCCTGTTAAGACACCACCACATTTGATGGATTATAAATATTATTTTGGGATTTCCCTATAAGATTGATTTAGGTTGTCGACTCTTGGACCTTTGGCCTTTGAATTTCTACATTTCTGGATTATTATTATTAGTATTGCATAGACCCATATACTTTGATGTTTGAGCGAAAAATATATATCAAGTTCTTCAAGACATACAAGAAACTAATAAGACTACTACTTTGACTCTGTTTTTTCCCTGTCTCTCGTCCACACCAGACGCGCCTGTGAGGCAGGTGGGATCAAGAGCAGGGCCTCCCCAGGCTATCTTAACTTCCTAGATGTTTCCAAGGGAGAGATGCATTCAAATAGATAAGCTGGGTCAGAACTGTTTAGGGCTTTATAGGCAAAAGCCAGCACTTTGCATTGTGCCCGTACCCACCACTGTACCCACTTCTTTTAGGCTTTAATGCAGTTTAATGCACTTCTTACTCTACAGCTTCCAGGACAGTAGCAAGACATTATGCAATACCTGTTGCTAGTCCACCATCTTCCTGCAATGAAGACGGCAAAGCCCTTCAATAGCTCCTCTCCTCTCTCCTGAATATTATTTTAAGAAAAAAAGAAAAACAAACCAAGAGGGGAAGCAGTACAGTGAGTGCCCA
Organism: Anolis apletophallus; assembly: GCA_030556195.1. Lineage (NCBI taxonomy): Eukaryota > Metazoa > Chordata > Lepidosauria > Squamata > Anolidae > Anolis > Anolis apletophallus. The sequence continues at coordinate 25,366,562 of JARBWK010000014.1, read as the reverse complement.
TCCAGAGGTATGGCATTGCACTGTCACAGCATTTGGCAGTGGATGGAGGAAAACAAATGGGACACAAAGATTCCAGGTTATAAACTGTACAGGAAAGACAGGAGAGGGAAAAATGGTGGCGGTGTGGCCCTGTACATAAACGAAGAGCTAGAATCTCATGAATTAGAACTTCAAGAAATTTCAAACTCACCTACAGAAACATTGTGGATAAAAGTCCCAGGACAAAAAACTAGGGATCTGCTATCGCCCTCCCAACCAAACTCCAGAGGCAGACTGCTATCTGGAAAATGAAGTTAAACAGGCCTCAAAAAGAAATACATTAGTCATAATGGGGGACTTCAACTATCCCCAAATAGATTGGTCAAATTCTTGTTCTACGCATGAAAGAGAGACAAGGTTCCTCGACATGCTAGCTGATTATTCCCTTGAGCAGATGGTCATGGAACCAACCAGGGGAAAGGGGATCCAGGACTTGGTGCTAATTAATGAACAAGATCTCGTTCAAGATGTCCTTGTAACTGAGCCCATAGGTACCAGTGACCATAACACAATAACCTTCAACTTAAGTTTGGATAGCAAACTGTCAGTGAAAACTAACACGGAGGCATTAAACTTTCACAAAGGGAATTTCACCAAAATGAGAAAAATTGTAAAGAACAAACTAAAAGGAGCAGTAAAAATTCAAATCCCTCCAAAATGCTTGGAAACTGTTTAAAAATACCTTAAAACAGGCCGAACTAAAATGCATTCCAATAAAAAGAAAGAGGCAAGATATATAACCTTTCTCTAAGATCAGGTACTGTACCCGAGGACTGGAGGGAGGCAAATGTAACACCGATCTTCAAGAAAGGATCCAGAGGCGATCCAGGAAATTATAGACCAGTCAGTTTATCCTCAGTTCCAGGCAAAGTGATGGAAACCATTATTAAAGAAAATATTACTAGGCACATAGAAGAACAGGCATTGCTGAAAGAAAATCAACATGGTTTCTGCAAAGGCAAATCATGTCTTACTAACTTGTTAGAATTCTTTGAGGGTGTAAATAAACACATAGATAAAGGGGACCCAATTGATATTGTTTACCTTGACTTTCAAAAGGCTTTTGACAAAGTCCCTCACCAAAGGCTCCTAAATAAGCTCTTCAGCCATGGAATCAGAGGACAGGTCTTGTCCTGGATTGGAACCTGGCTAAACTGTAGGAAACAAAGGGTGGTAATAAACGGACATTTCTCTGGGTGGAAAGAGGTGAAAAGTGGAGTACCCCAAGGTTCAGTTTTGGGTCCGTTACTTTTTAATTTATTCATTAATGATCTGGATGTAGGAGTGAATTCTGAGGTAGCAAAGTTTGCAGACGACACTAAATTGTTCAGGGTAGTTAAAAATGAAACTGATTGTAAAGAGCTCTAGAAAGATCTCTCGAAATTGAGTGAATGGGCAACAAAGTGGCAAATGCATTTTCAACTAAACAAGTGTAAAGTCATGCACATCGGGGCAAAGAACCCCAACTACACCTACCAATTGATGGGGTCAAAGCTTTCCGAGACAAACCAGGAAAGGGATCTTGGGGTTTTGGTGGACAGCTCAATGAAGATGTCAATCCAGTGCGCAGCAGCAGTGAAAAAAGCAAATTCTATGCTAGGCATGATCAGAAAGGGAATCGAAAATAGGTCAGCAAATGTTGTATTACCTCTCTACAAATCTATGGTAAGGCCACATTTGGAGTACTGTGTACAATTCTGGTCTCCGCACCTCAAGAAGGATATAACGGAACTGGAAAAGGTACAGAAAAGAGCAACAAGAATGATCCAAGGGATGGAGCGGCTCCCTTATGAAATCAGGCTGCAACGCCTTGGTCTTTTCAGCCTTGAAAGATGGCGTTTAAGAGGTGACATGATCGAAGTGTATAAAATCATGCATGGGATAGAAAAGGTTCACCTTTTTTAAAGAAATTTTTTTTAAAGAAAAAATATTTTCTTTGTCACAAAACACTAGGACTAGAGGGCACTCCCTGAAGCTCCAAGGTAGGAAAATTAGGACTAATAAAGGGAAATATTTCTTCACCCAGAGGGTCATTGGGTTATGGAATTTACTTCCAGAAGAGGTTGTGACAGCTGTCAGCCTGAACAACTTCAAGGCAGGATTAGACAGATTCATGGATACCAAGTGTATCGGTAGTTACTGAAAAGGACATCCAAGTGCCACCTCGGAGTTGGTTGAGGTAGGCAGGATTTCCCCGGGTACTGGTTGTGGGGGGTCGGGAGCAGGTTAGGGGTTTGCCCTCCCTTCTGCTCGAGATCCCCGTGTACAACTGGTGGGTCACTGTGTGATACAGAATGCTGGACTAGATGGGCTGAGGTCCGATTCAGCATGGCTCTTCTTATGTTCTTATGTTCATTTCAATCACACAACACCAGTAGCTGTACTATGTCACCTCTCATCATGACAGTACACTGCTGCCAGTCTACATTGTGAGAATGCTGTGGAATAGTGGGTTGCATGAGGTAATGTCCTTTGCCTTTTGCCTCAGGCTACCAAAGCATCTCTGCTGCCTTCCCTACAACGCGCCATCTCACCAGAATGAATTGTATGTGTTGTCCCAATGGCTAAATCTATATTAAGCAACAGTAATTCCCCCATATTCCAGACCAGATTTCCCCCCAGAATCTGTAACACTTTACAAATACATTTGATGAAATAAATAAATAATAAATAAAATGTTAATTGTACCCGCCAACATCTCCCCAAAGGGACTCGGGCAGCTAAGAAATAACCCCAAAGTGCCTCACATAAAATAAAAACAATTACATAAACATAAGCGATAAAAACATGAACAGACATCCATAAAATATCACACAATAAGATTAAAAGACCCTTGCTTATGAAAAATTATTCCACAAAAACCCAACACTTAAGGATCACAATATCCTTTTGCTAGCAAATAATGGGTTCATGAAACTGAATAGTAAATTATTGAAAGAGTTAGAGATTTTCCATAACTTGGCTCAATCTGGAGTGTCAGTATGGACACTCCAGACAAAAAGTCACAAGAAGACTAGGACTTGGAAGGGCAGCTATGAAGGAAGTAGACCACATTCTGGAGTGTAAGACGTATATCTTTAGTATTAAATACTAAAGTTAGGATTGTTCATGCCATCATATTTCCCATTTCTGTATATGGTTGTGAAAACTGGAGAATGAAGAAAGCTCATTGGAAGAAAATTAACCATTTGAAATGTGATTTGGGAGAAGAATTTTATGAATACTGTGGATGGCCAAAAAGACAAATAAATGAGCCCTACAGCAAATTAAGCCTCAACTCCTTTTAAAGGCCAATATGATTGAACCAAGATGTGGTGAAGTCATATTTCTTTATTACAGGTTTTAAATATGGTTGATATTTATATATATGTATATATGTTGAAGGAGTAAAAACTTGGCAAACCCTAAAGGGTTAACAAAGATATTAGCATGCAGAACCTCCAAGGGGTTTCCGTTACTATGGAAACAGGAGGCGGAGCCTGCAACTTCAAATTCAAACTTTAGCAGTTGGAAGTTGACAGCAAAAGTTGAAGGAGAGAGGGTGTGTGGAGAGTTAGAGAGTCCGTTTTAGCCAACTGTCAGCCGGTTTAAAAAAAGACTCTGACTCTACTCTGAGAGACAATCGAAGGAAAGCCGTGTTTGAACTGCTAGGAAAGCAGTTGGGTTTAAGGACAAGCAGTTAGTGTAAAGGCTGCTGAGCTATTGGTTCTGGGAGTGCAGCTATATATTATCAAGTTGTATCTCCATAGGTAGTGTATTGTAACGTGCCTCCAAGAAGATCCTGTAACCACCTAAGCTTTGAACTCTGAAACATCAACGCTTAGAACACTATTTGAATAAACTTCACAGTTCTTTAACAAAGATATCTCTCCGCATAGTTCCTTCCTCTAAAACAACTTCCAGCCAAGTATAGTGAATGGTGGCCTGGACAGCTTCAAAACAGACAGATTCATGGATACCAAGGGAATCAGTAGTTACTGAAATGGACATCCAAGTGCCACCTCTGTGTTGATGGAGGCAGGAATGGTACTGGTTGTGGGGGTGGCAGGTGAGGGGTTTTGCCCTCCTTTCTGCTAGAGATCCTGTGTACAACTAGTGGGCCACTGTGTGAACAAATGCTGGACTAGAGTGATTCAGTGGGAGTTTGGGTTAGTCAGTGGGAGTTTGGGTTACCCTGCCCTGACACAGTAATTGGAAGGTCAGTGGGAAAGCTGACCTGTGCGAATACTCATTACATTATATGGTGGCAGCAAGTGGAATTAAAAGAAGTCTCTATATAAATTGGTGGTAAGAGTGGAATAAGAAAACTACCCGGCCACAGTTGAAAGGGTAATATAGAGAGTCTTGACACAAGGCTTTTGTACTTTGGACATATTATGAGAGGACATGACTCGCTACAAAAGATAACAGCGCTAGGCAAGGTAAAAGGCATTCGGAAAAGGGAAGATCACATTACAGATGGATAGACTCAATCAAGGAAGATCGTATAAGTCAAAGTTTGCTTGATGACAGTTAACAACACAACAAAATCTAAATCAAAATATTTCAGCATTTTTCTGGTTGCACATTTGGTGATTTATTGTGATTTACACAGGAGTTCAGTAGCAAATAACTCTGCTCCTTTTGAGCCTTGCTTTATCTTTCATATTATCATTTCAGAGCTCCCAAGCATTGCCACTCTAGAGTAACAAAACATTGTTTTCTCTTTAGTTGTCTTGTATTTTAGCTGATCCCTGAACAGAGTGAGTAGACTCTCCAAAACCTTTCTTATGAATGAAGTACAAGAAGCTAGTGCAATCATCCTTTCAATTATCTCCTTCATCTCAAGTGTTACCGGATAAGTGCTGGCATGGTATTCTTTGAACATTTCGGATATTGTTACTTGTTATCTTCCTTTCTTTTTCTTCCCATAATTGTATGTGTATTGGGCAGTGTTAATGAGAATAGCTCCGGTTTTACCCTCCATTTGTTCGATCCATTCTTGTTCCAACTCACCATATTTGATCATTTATTAAGGTATTCACAGCAAATGATATACATAAGAGTTTACTAAATTCTCTCATTGAACTATAGGTTCCACATTTCCACCTAGAAATGACTGAAGCATCCTTTTATGTCTCCTTTTGACGCATACCTACAATTTGATCTACCTTGACTCATAATAGTTCACAGTTTTTGTAATGGCATGTGTTAAATGAATATACCGAAACCATTAATATCTTATATTGGTATGTATAGAATTTAAAGCAAGGTGTCTCTATCACAGCTGTGTGTGAGTACAGTTGAATGCTAACAACGCATTCCATGTGATGCTAAGGTTTCATAGCCTTCCCCCTTGGATTTAATCTTCTAAATGTAGCTATTAATTAGCTCTAGGGCCTTTTCTGTGCTCCGGGTGATATTTTCCCTCTCTTGTATGTTAGATATCTTTCACCAAGAAGTATGAATGTCACACTTTTGTGGTGTTTCCATTGTGCATTCTTGCTGTTCTAATGGGACACTCCTGCTGGCTGGCATTTGTGAGGTGGTTGAAATAGTACACACAGCTCTTCTTGTGGCCTTTTCTCAGCTTCTCCTCCTCTACCATCTTTCCTTCTCTCATGGCACCAAGTGCAAAGCTAGCTACAACCGCTTCTCGTGGCAACTCCATCACCACAGCCATGCGGGTATGATGGCTTTCGCAGCCTCACACAAACCAATGTGTTCTTTGTGTACATGGTTTTGATCACAGCAATTCTCATTCTTGTAATTTGCGTCTCCATCAGTAGGTGGGTAGGTAAGCTACAAATGCGCATCACTTTAATTATGTGGTAAGATGACTATTAATCTTCTTAATAGTAATTTTTATTGAGCAAAATGCTTTGCAGTCATCTTATTCACCCTCATGGCTATCCTTTAGGAAGGTCATTATGGACCAAATTACACATAAAATGTAATTGCAATGTTCTTTCCCCCTCTTCAAGTTCTTAAAAAGGGGGAACAAACACAGGTGTTTCAAAATTGAGGATACTAATACCAGAGGGGTTAATGAACTCTTTCAGTTCCACAGTCCGTCCATTCAGAATATCTCTTCCAATATGTTTCCTGCCTATAGGCAAAATGTCAGTCCCAATAAGTTCTCACTGCAAAGAGAGAAGTGGCTTGATCGTTACAATTTTTGACTGGGAACATTAGCTTACACTACCTCCACATTGAAGTTTTGACTTTTGCAGATTTGATTTTGATTGATTTGATTTAAAACATTCTCTTTCAGAACATTTAGGTCCTCCTATATGATTCTTTGGTCAACCACCTCCAGTCGTACTGGAGGATCTAGAGATTCTAGAGAGATCAACTCTCTAGGAATCTAGGTCCTCCAATGTAATTCTATATCCAGCTTCCATAGGAAATTGATGGTAGATTTGTGTTGAGAGACTTAAAATGAGAATACAAGGTAAAACGGCACTGTTCCATTATCTGGGTGTAGGCCACAAGGGGGAGCTAGAGAGAGAGAGAGAGAGAGAGAGAGAGAGAGAGAGAGAGAGAGAGAGAGAGAGAGAGAGAGGATAGTTCACTTTATTAGGGTGGGGGTGGGGGGAGTTGGAGGAGGAAAACCAATTCTCCTGTTTTTGCTTGTTATTTCCTCTACCTCCTTCCTATATTATAAACAAGGGTTGTTTCGATGACGGGGACATGGGTGGAGGGATAACATGAAAGCAAGGGGAAATGGTTCTCCTCCCTCAACCCACCCTCAACCCCTATAAAATAATCTATCCTTCTTTCTTTAGTGCCCCCGGTGGTCTCTGCCCAGATAATGAAACAGTATCAGTAAAACAGCATAGTTCAGACTTCTGATCATTTCCGTAAGTAGCCTAAACAATTTGAGGCAGTTTTGGAAATTCAGCAGAACTAGAGAAAGAAGTGACTAATACAGGAGGCAAAAGTTTTGTACTTTGTCTAATGCAATTTGAATTCTAGTAGCAAAATGATGGCAGGGGGATACATTAGTGTGTCTGTCATTCCTACAACATGTGGGGCTTATTATTTTAGAAAAAAGGTAAGGGTAACATGATACAAGTTTGCAAATTATGTATCAATAGCATTTTTATTTTTCATTTCTATTACCAATTGAATGTAGAGTTTGTTAAACAAATCTGATTAACGGGAGATTCAGAACAGAAAAACAGTGTACTTCTTCACCTAGTATCCTGTTAAGAGTTTCAGTGGGTGCTACTTCAGTGGCACACCTTCAATGATTCACAATCGGACTGTGATCAAGATGACAAAAATTACGACTGAGGAAGAACATACAATTGAGGAGAGGCAGTTTGACTTTTCTTGACTGTTGGGAAGGGCAAGGTTTCATGCCCCACTCCTTTTCCCCTGCTGAGTTAACTGCAAACTCCTGCATTTTGAACGTGGTAACCCGAGGAAAAGAAGGCAAAGTGGTAGTAAAGGAGGGAACTGGGACATTTTCAAGGTGATGGTGTTAGCTTTCAAGGCCTTGCATGGTCTGGATCTGCTGTATCTGAGGGACTGTCTCCTCCTCTACCAACCACAGAGGTCACTTCGTTCCGAAAAAATGAACCTCCTTGAAGTACCGCCCTTCAAAGCAATCCATCTCACATCGACCCAGCGCAGAGCCTTTTCTGTAGTGGCACTATCAATATGGAACACAAGCGATGTATGGGCCATGCAGAACCTTCTCTCTTTCCACAAGACCTGCAAGACTCACCTTTTCCGGCTAGCCTTTGATTGCTAGGCTGGAAATCTTTCTTTAAGCTAGTTTAATATGTTTGCTTTTACCTCTGTGTGTTTTTACTTGACTGTAAGCCGCTCCGAGCCCTCGGGGAGTGGCGGCGTACAAGTCCAAATAATAAATAAATAAATAAATAAAAGCAGCCACACTTGTCTGAAAGTCCAATAAATACATTTTTAACAAGATACATATTTGACCAAAGCTCTTGCATAGTTGCTTACACCCCTTTAGAGCCCCTTTATGGGGAAGGATGCGTCGCATTGCCTCTGTGAGATGCCTCTTTATGTGTGTATATATTTATGAATGGATCATCCCCTCTCTTTTTGGAATCTGCAACTCCTTGAGGATAAAACGCCGAGCAAATCAGTTAAGCACAGTAAAAAGATGGAACATTGGTATACTTTGCTTTTTTCACAGAGATTTGATCCCTCAGAAAATCTGCTTAAAGAGGGTTACAACTGCTTTGCTACGGACTGTAATTATGAAAAGGTACTGCTGGTAAATAGTGTTAGGTGAAAAAGCACGCACGAAGAGGGGCAGGCAAAGCCTCGAATACCAGCGCCTTAAGAAGAGGAAGCTGGGAAGCAGCTCTTAGTGGGAACAAATTCCTTATGAAGCCCGTGGCAAAGCTATTTTAGCAGCTTTTGAGGCGGCAGGGATGGGTGTCAGCCCAAGTCTGGTAGCTTTCTTGTGGAAATAGATTTTCCTCAAAGAGAGGAACGCAGGCTAGTGCAAAGGTTTTGTTTATCTTGTCCTGGGCTCATAAAAACCAGGAAAGATTAATAATGAAGCGAATATCACTCCATTCCTCTCCTGTCATTTCCATGTACGACTTCAGCCGACACAAGGCTGACATTTTCTGCACGTACGTTTAATTATTTGTGGTGGTGTTGCTATTATACAAAACATGTGAGGGCTGTTTTTCTGCTGTGGGTGGTACAGGGAAGCAAACAGCTGTATCTGTGGTGCAGGGAGGATTTAATGCCCATCATAACAAAGGAATCAATCTCAGGAAAGATTTCTTTGGAGATAGTGCTGGCTTTGGTTATAGATTTTCCTATTCGATATGGAAGCATTTTTGTGATGACAGCTTATTGGCATATGTGCTGCAAGTCCAATAAAACCGGGAGCTGCAAAACTGCAACACTTAAAATAAGGCCGTGTGCACACACAACCCCGATCAACCTAATTTCAGCACAGCAAACAGAAAACAAAAGCTGTATATGACTTCTTAGCCTTTGTGCACATCTGCATTATTATAAATGCTAATATAATTCTGCAGTGATAAATAATTAAACAATTATGGTCATGAATCAATAAGTTTAGCACATTTTTTCATCAGCAAATTGTACTGTATAAACAAGAAAAATAAATTACCAAGTCTAATTTTTTTTCTGGAAAAAATTCCAAGCATTTTATATCTTATAATTAAAAAAAGTATTAGGATTCAATGTCAGATGCTTAGAACTTTAAATCCCTCCCCCAGTTTTAATCAAACACCATTAAGTTGTCATGTTTTATGCTTTTGAATCTGATTAACATTTTGAGGTCTGACTTTTGTAATCATCTTCTTTGTTTCTTTCAGCTGAAATCCCTCCCTACTCGCTTCTTTTTGTAAACACAATTTATTGACCTTATTGTGCTTTAAAATAGGAAGAAATATTGTACGACTTGTAAACCAGACCCAGTGTTTTACCTGCTTTAATAAAGCAGTCGGGGGAAAAGGTCCGAAGATGCTTAAGAAATCTGTGGTTTCATATTCTGACTCAACTTTACAGGATTGGAAATGGATTCAGTGCTGTAGTTTCTTAATAATAGAATGTGTGCATGTGAGATCTTTTGGATGGGGCTAAATGCATGGGTCTTCCTTTTGCAATTCTTCCCTTCAGTCTTCACTGGATGACAAGCAGGCAGGAAAGACACAAGCAGTGGGCCTTGCCAGTGCAGTTTAAATATTCATGTGCATCTGTTTGAGGGAAGAACCTGTGCTTTGTTGAATCTTGGATTTCTCCATATGCAAGATGCCTCAAACTGCTGTAAGTGAGGAAAGGATTAATTGCAAACTCTCCATGTATTCGGATCTGGTAGAGACAGTCCCTATTAATTCTATGTTACGTTACTTTTTCAGCTTCTAAAATGTCCCAGTTTCTTTCCCTTCTTTCCACTTTCCCCTTTGCCATCGACTCACCCAAGCACTTCGGTGAATACAGATACTGCAAAAGTGCTCTATTCTGTTTCTCCAATCACAAATCTCCTTATGAAGATGTAAATCCCATGCTTTGGCTATTTATTTATTTATTTATTTATTTATTTATTTATTTGTCATGTTTGCACCCTACCCTTCTCACTCCCTGGTGGCGCAGCGAGTTAAACCGCTGAACTGCTGAACTTGTGCTGTTGGTGGTTCGAATACAGGGAGTGGGGTGAGCTCCCACTGTTAGACCCAGCTTCTGCCAACCTAGCAGTTTGAAAACATGCAAATGTGAGTAGATTAATAGGTACCACTTCTGCGGGAAGGTAATGGCGCTCCATGAAGTCACATGACCTTGGAGGTGTCTATGGACAACGCTGGCTCTTTGGCTTAGAAATGGAGATGAGCACCACCCCCCAAAGTCAGACACGGCTAGACTTAATGTAAGGGGAAACCTTTACCTTTACCTTCTCACCCGAAGGCACTCACTCAGCTTTACATATAGGCAACAATTCAATGCCATAAAAAACACAAACCATTAAAATAAACATTTTAATGTAAACCACAGATTAAAACATTTAAACATCTAGCATCCATTGTATTAAAACTTTCCCCCTTTGCTTTCTATGATTAGTTGAAAGAATATCATATATATGTTAAGGGGGTGACTTAAGAACTTCACTGTTTCTTCTCTCTCTTGCATCTGCTTCTTTTCACCAAGTATACATTAAAAACAACTCGAGCACTCTTATTATCTTTGGTACGTTTGCATTTCTTATCATTTTATACCAGTGCCAGTCTTTGGCATAACCAGATTTTGTGCCACTATATGGCTCTTATAGTGTTGTGTTCAATGTGCTTATTCTGCATTTGGAGTGTTGGCACCCCATGATATACATTGCACTGCTCCATTTTGTCACCAAAGCGTCCAAACACACAAGTTGAAGCTTAGACATTTTCTTAATTGTAAAACAAGAAAGATAACAGGTTTATCTTTATGGGGTTTTTCTGTGTCGGGAGTGACTTGAGAAACTGCAAGTCACTTCTGGTGTGATAGAATTGACCATCTGCAAAGATGATGCCCAGGGGACGCTCAGCTGTTTTACCATCCTGTGGAAGGCTTCTCTCATGTCCCCACATGAAGTGCTGTAGCTGGCAGATGGGAGCTCACCCCGCTCCCCAGATTTGAACCACTAACCTTTACAGGTTATAGTTATATGTATCAGTTCAGTGGTCGAAAACAAAATATTGTATACAATGGGAGGAGAAAGGAGAAACCTGAGTCCTTTCATCAATCAAGGAAAAAAAATACATTGCCTCTGGATTGGAAGTGATGGGGTATGGTCATATTGCTAGTAGTATGTTAATACGGTATAGATCTATAAGTTGGCCATTAAAACAGAAATCATAAAAAGGTACAGGCAGGTGAAAAAGCAATTCTCCCTGGATACATATTGGGGAAAGCTTCAAATCATTTCTAGAAGGCTGAAATTGTTTTGTTTGACTATACGTACATGGCTTACTTAATCTTGTTAATGTTTTGGATAAAAACTTTGTTGAAATGTATTGAACCGCTCTTTTTTTTAGAGGTGTAGTAATCTATCCCTCTTCTTTCCATATTATGTCTTCCTCTGGTACCAGTGTTTCTGTTAACAAAGTTTTTTTGTGTGTGTCATGAGTGACTTGAGAAACTGCAAGTCGCTTCTGGTGTGAGAGAATTGGCCATCTGCAAGGACATTGCCCAGGTGACACCCGGATGTTTTGATGTTTTACCATCCTTGTGGGAGGGTTCTCTCATGTCCCCACATGGGGAGCTGGAACTGACAGAGGGAGCTCATCTGCGCTCTCCCCGGATTTGAACCTCCAATCTGTCAGTCTTCAGTCCTGTTGGCATGACGGTTTAACCCATTGCACCACCGGGGGCTCCTTGTTAAAGAAGTAACGCCAAGGAACACATTTATTTAATCCATTGAGGTATCCCTGTGTTGAAACATTGGCAAAATACAGGTACTGCTCCAAGGAGCATACCATTCAAAATGTTACTTATTTTTCCTTTTTTGGAGATTTATTTTCCAGGGAGGAGGACTTTTCTTTGAACATACCCTTAAAATGACTTACTCAGATTTACATGATGCACAGTAGGTTTCTAAAATATTAAGAAATATTGCTTTCATGTTTCAAATCCTTGAAAACCCAAATACATACAGTTCTAAAACTGTGTCTTGGGTTTTGATGTAAAAAAAGAAAGAAAGCATAAGTAAGGGAAGTGTTTAATAGCACATATGGCATAATTTTATCTGGCATCTGTTTTGTAACAAACAGCATTTAGTTCACTTATTTGTGGAACGAATACAGTACATACTACAAACAAAAGTCCAATGAACATTTCTACATAGTTTGTTATATATCAATATTTATTGTAAAAGAGTGCAAAAACTCAAACATAAGTGCGCTATTGATTTCAGCATGCAAAACATTGATTAATGCATGCCCCTTAGTGCAGTGAAACTCTCTACAAGGCCTTATGGGGTATGAAAATCAGGTAGCCTTCGAAAAGAGTAATTGATATATTCCCATTGGTGACATTTAGGCATATGCCCTCTCAACCTAATTTGTGTCATTGTATAGGAGACAGATATCAATATAATTTAGGATGCTTTTGCTCATAGCAGCAAAAACGGTGCGACTATCAGCTTAATTGTATAGAGTGATTGATTCTAATGGACAGCAAATCCAAAATACATTCCTTTGTCTGGCAGATTTAACAGAATCTTGTTTGGGTTGAAGACTAAAGCACAAATAAATTATATTTTGTAAAGGCCTTTTGTGTATATTATGTAACATTGTTTCTATATCTGTATTCACCGACGTAATTGGTGGTACCATGAGCGTGTGTAACTACATTTTCCCCTTTTTTCACTTTTTCAGATTTCACTTCTGCAGATTTTATTATTTGCTTTGATTTATATGTTTTAGGATATCTAGGTCCTCTGTCATGACACTGTGATCAAACTCTACAGTAGAGGAGAACCTAGGACTTAGCATTTTCTAGAGAGAACACTTTTCTAGGAATTTGTTGGTCTTCCAGCATGATACTATGGCAAATTTCTGGTGGAAATTCACCACAGACTTGTGTTAGAGGCACGTAACCACACCAAATGTGAAGGGCTGCCTGTAGTGTTGAAGCTGGGACCACATCTCTCGGCATCACTTCGCAAATGAAGGTTCTTAGGAAGGACTCATCCCACGCTTTTTACAAGCGCATTGATGACTAAAAAGGCCAATCTGAGATAGTGATTCCAATCTGAACGCCGGAGGGTTCTGTGATTGGAAGAAGCCAGAGCCCTGAGGACTCCCGATCAGAAAGGCCTGCAAAACCTATTTGTTTGGGCAGGCCTTCGGTGAGTAGGCTCGTGTGTCCACCCACTGGGCTGTTTGTATTCGCTGCTGCTCTATGGTTTTAGTTGTATTGCATTGTTTTAATTGTGTTTTACTTATGTTTTTAACCCTCTGGCGCTGTGCCATTGGCTCTTGTGAAGCCCCTGGGAGGCCAGAAATCAATAAATGAATGAAATGAAAATGAATAGGCAAGTCCAGTTGCAGAAAGCACAGCAGAAAATCTCCTTGGGTGATGTTGTTTCCAAGTTGCGGTTCTTTCTACGTTGTCGTTTCTCTTCAAGACCCATTCGGCATGTCTTCTCGAAAGAGGCCGCAGCATCGTGGATAGTGCATCTCCATGCCTCCTGATGTGAGACCAGGGTGGACCATTTTTGGTGATCAATCTGGCTGAGCCTGAGATGTTGTTTCAGGGAGTCCTTATATCTATTTTTTGGGGTGCCTCTCTTGCACTGACCCGTGGCGAGTTCACCGTAGAATAGTATCTTTGGGAGGCGACGGTCCTCCATCCTAGAGACGTGCCCTGTCCAGCGCAGCTGTGTTTTCAATAGCATTGCCTCAATGCTGGTGATCCCTGCTTGCTCAAGAACAGCAACATTCGTCACATAGTCGGTCCAGTGTACATTTAGGATTGTGCGAAGACAGCACTGATGAAAGTGTTCGAAGAGTCATAACTGTTGGCGATAGGTGACCCATGTTTCAGACCCATATAGGAGAATAGACAGTACAATAGCTCTGTACACACTGATTTTGGTGCTTTGCCTCAGGTGTTTGTTACTCCAGACTCTTTTGTGAAGCCTTCCAAACGCACTATACGCCTTTGCTAATCTGTGAACTATCTCTTTATCAATCTTGGTGTCTGAAGAGATGATGCTTCCCAGGTAGTTGAACTGCTGAACAGACTTAAGCACAGATTTGCCTATGCTGAAGTGGGGATGATGGTGTTCTTCCTGTGGTGCGGGCTGGTAGAGAACTTCCGTTTTCTTCAGGTTTTCTTCAGGCTGACTTCCAGCCCAAACAGCTCTGCAGCTGTTGCAAAGCAGGATGTTAGGCACTGCAAGGATGCACTCTAACTCAATTTGCTTCTGGGAAATAGGAACAATGAATACTTATCTTTATAGGCTCAGTATATGATGTCAGACTTACTGATGTACCAGGACCTATTTGCCTCTCAGGTATCTTCATATGCACCCTGTTTATGGCACATAGGGCCCTAAATTGTGAATGGTCAGTGAGTATAGATACTCAGAAAATCAGGATCGGCAAAGCAGTGAATACATCCTAACAGTGAAGCGAATACTATTAGATATGAATTGTCTGATATTTTGTGATTTGTGGTTTGGGCATGGCCCCATGTAAGCCGCTCCGAGTCCCCTTTGGGGAGAGGGAAGCGGCTTATAAATAAAGTTTATTATTATTTATTATTATTATCTGTATCTGGAATGTTTGAGACACCAGAACACCTCAATGTCATGGGTTTCATAGCCAAGGTCAAGGAATGAGAATATGTGGAGACCCTGAGTGGGGAAAAGCCCGATGACATGAATGGGCTCAGACTAAACGACTTGAAGGCTGGACGGAGGAACTTTCGGGAGTTGAGGTTTTGGGGATTGAAACTGAGAAGCTGTCTGTGTTTTCTTAATTTGTAACCTTACTGTATAGTAGTCACCTAGCATTAAAAAAAATTCCAATATTTCCTTGTGAGTGATTTGAATTGCTACCAAGGTTTTGCAATAATCACAAAGAAGTTGTGTTAGGATGCATCATGAGTTTTTTCCAACATGAAATTCTTTGTTTGTACTTACACTCCTAGGATATGATCCCATACATAAAGGGAAATAACTCTTTAAGTATTAGTTGGTTTGCAATGCAAATGTGTATTACCTATATTTATTTATTTATTTAGTACATTTGTATACCGCTTCCTCTCAGCCCGAAGGCGACTCGGAGTAGTTCACAAGGCAACAATTCAATGCCAACAATTTCATAAAATACATTTAAAACAATTAAAACATTAACATATCAATTAAAACCATGACAATAATAAAAACATCAATACGTCTCCTAGATAAAAACATAGTCCGATCTCGTAGTCCAATTGTTCCAAGTCCTATGTCAGTTACATTGTCTTTTCAAATACCTGCTCGAATAGCCAGGTTTTTTCGGAAGGCCAAAAGAGAAGGGGCTGATCTAACGAATTTGTGATGTAGACGGAGTCGAGAGCAGGGCCTCCCCAGACAATCTTCACATCCTAGATGGTTCATAAGGGGAGATGCATTCGGACAGATACATTGAGCCAGAACCATTTAGGGCTTTATAGGCTAAAGCCAGCACGTTGAATTGTGCCCGGTAGCAGACTGGCAGCCAGTGGAGCTGGTGCAGCAGAGGAGTTGTGTGCTCCCTGAGTGCCGCTCCTGTTAGTATTCTGGCTGCCATCTGTTGTACCAATTGAAGCTTCCGGACAGTCTTCAAAGGCAACCCCTTGTAGAGCGCGTTGCAGTAGTCTATACGGGATGTAACCAGAGCTGGGATTCGTATTTTTATTAAAAATTACACTCACTGACTACCCCCAAATGTTGTCAGGCTCTGGGCTTATCCAAGATGATGAAAAAAGATCTTTTTGGTACCACATTTTTCCAGTTGACATTGGCCTTGTAGTGACTCCGTTAACACCATACACATCCCGCACAATATTGTGAGGTAGGTCATCATAACAAGCCCAGACATTTCCCCCTTCTGAACTTTCTCAAGGGGGTGGTCCACATTTCCAATCCTTATTTCCAATCACGCTCCGTTTCCCCATCTACCATGTGCATAAACATAATTTTTTGTTAACCGGTGGTGCACTAATGGTAATACATTGATATGCGAGTATTCACATATCAATTTACCAAACCAATCAAAATTCAAAGAACAAACTGCAACTCCCAGAGTTCCATAGCATTAAGCCACGGCGGTCAAAGTGGTGTCAAGTTACAGTTTAAATGCACTCTTAATCTCTCTTTGTTCATAAGGTATATGCCACTGCCACAATGGCACGATATAGCAAGGCTAGTGTTTCACTTTTCTCTTTAGGCAGAAGGAGAATTGGGGACTGTCCTTCCTCATTCCTCCATAAAAATATTTCAAGAATGTCTGATGTAGAGAGCAAAGATATGGATAATGTCTGCTTCTCCGCTCTCTCTTTTGAAGGAGCAAAGCAGCAGCTAAGCTTTTGTTCCTTGCATATGCATGTTATGTATTTCTCCCATAATATTCATTGATTCTTCATGTTTCAGTAACGTTTAAAGAATTTCAGCGGATAAATATGTTGTTAGATGAAATGTCTTTTTATTGCAGTATACATTAATCCCATTGTTTAGGTTTTTGTTTAAAAGTATTAATTGTCAGTATAAAAAATTAGTATTGGGGTACAGAGATATTTCAGAGACTATAATTGTAAAGAATTGCAAGTCATTTGAACTGTAAGGATTCTGATGGCCAGAGTAAAGCACATAGTTAAGCTTTCTAAAGGAAAGCTCCCCCTCCCTATTTTAGTAATTTATACCATCTGTGTCAAAATCTGAAGCCTAAAAAGCAAAAGCAGTGGAACAAATGTTGGTTCCATAAAACAGTCCTAGTTCATTGTTGAAATTGTCACACATTAGCGTTGCAGGCCATCTGGGTAGACAAAAGACTCTAACCAGATTGGGAAGATGATTTTATTGGTCTGGTATTAATCACTATGTGGCATAATATTTAAGCTAAAAGAAATGATAAGGTGAAATGTAGTGCGTGGAGCTCAACCCCCACCCCAACACAAGTGATAGTGACATAATAGTGTTATTATCCAATATGAGTTGTGGAGGGTTTTAAAATAAATTCTTTTTAAATACAATAATCGTGTAAATAATACAGTATTCCCAATTTAAATTTGGAAAATAAAATTTGGAACCTTATGAAGAAATCATTCTTGGCAAGTCAGGAATCAGGGATTTAAAAACTACAGCTTGGTTCCATTAAATTGTGGCACGACCACAGTCATGTTGGAATTAGGTTCCATTTATCTTTTTTTGTAACATAGTAAATCAGATTACATTTTCCTACAAGAACCCTCTAGCCCAACTTCCAACCCCCTTATCCTGAACTTCCGTGCATAATACCTAACTCCATGAGACATCGGGATACGCAACAGGGCCTCCTACGAAGATCTCAAATTGTTGGCAGGTATTTAATATGCTTTGCAGCTTCCAAACAATTTTCAAGGGCAGCCCCCCATAGAGCACATCACAATACCTAATTGAGTGGTAACTAAAGGTATGAACCACTGTGGCCAGATCTGAATTCCCTAAGAAAGAGCACATGGTGCACCAGCTGAAGCTGGGAAATCGTGCTTCTGGCCACTAGCTTTCCAGGAACGCCCTCTGGCTATGAGCCTCATCTTTCACAGAGAGAGCAACCCCCACCCAGAATGGGTTGTGATCCTAATTCCAGGTTGTTTTCCTACTGACTGAGAGCACTTCATCTTATCTGGGTTATGCTTCTGTTTGCTCACCCACATCCGATCCCTTATTGTATCCAGACAATGATTCAATATTACAACATCCTTCTTGGCATCAGGTGTAAAAGATAGATAGAGCTGGGTATCATCATCTTACTGATAACACCCAGCCCCAAAACTTCAAGATAGCACAGGCGGTAGAATTGAGCCTTGTGAAACCCCACACGCTAATTGCCAAGGGGTCAAATAACAGTCCTCCAGCATACTTTGGGAATGTTCATCCATGAAAGACTTAAAAAAAATACCCCAAGTCCCGTTTCAGTCAGATGACCATGGTTGATAGTATTAAATGCCACTATAAGATTCAGGATGGCTAATAGAGACTCATTTCTCCTGTCCAACCCCCAGCCTGGGTTATCCATACCAAGGCAGTTTCTATCCCAGAACTAGATTTGAACCCAGACTGAAATGGGTCCAGATAATTTGTTTCATCTAAGAAAGCCTGTAGTTGTGTTGACTCACTCTAGGGCCTTACTTAGAAAGGGGAGGTAGTTACGTAGGGTAGAGAAGGGTTTTTTCTCTCTAAAAAAGGTCTTATAATTGTTTCTTTTAGGGCAGTGGTTCCCAACCTGTGATCCGTGGACCACCAGTGGTCCGCAAGAACCAAAATATGGTCCGTAGTCTCACCATTACTACACCATTGCAACGAGAGTGACTTGTCTCAGGAAACCCTATTATAGTATATTATTATTATATATTAAAGCTCCATTGGCTGCCTGTCCACTTCTGAGCTCAATTTAGAGTGCTGGTTCTGACCTACAAAGTTCTATACGGTTCTGGCCCAGCTTACTTGTTGGAGCGCATCTGCCCCTACGTCACTCCCCCCAATATAAGATCTTCCGGGGAGGTCCTGCTCTTGCTCCTGCCAGCATCTCAAATGCGACTGGCTGGGACGGGGGACAGGGCCTTCTCGGCTGTGCACCCCCTCCCCCCCCACCTGTGGAATGCGCTTCCAAGCGAAATACGCTTGTCCCCATCTCTCCTGGCATTTAGAAAGAAGCTAAAATCTTGGTTTTGGGACCAGACCTTAAGCAACATCTTGACTGGAATCAGTGATGGTGACAGATTTGAGGATATGGCTTATTGTTCTTATCCATTCGAAACTGTGGATGGAGTATTGTTCTGATTTAATTGCTGTTGATTGTTGTTTTAGTCTTACTGCTATTGTTTAACATTGTATTTATGGTTTATATTGTATTGATTGTGGCATAGGATTGCCTTTGTTAGTCGCTCTGAGTCTTCCCTCAGGGGTTGAGAAGGGCGGGGTAAAAATGCTCTAAATAAATAAATAAATAAATAATAGTGCCGAGGTTTATTAAATATGTTTTTCTGTAGGCGAGCAGATGGCAAGTACTAGATAAATGGAGGACATGAATATGTTCTGTATCAGAAACTACAACTGATATGGTCTATCCAATGCAATTTTCTGAATCAGCACCCCAAATAACCAAACCAAATCTAAAGTTGACCAAAATCCCTTTTGGTACTAATGTTGGAGAGTGATCCCTGGTCAGAGTGGTCCCTGGTCAAAAAACGGTTGGGAACCATTGTTTTTGGGAGATTGGAACGTAACCCTTTCTCAAAGATGCCTTTACAAATAGCGGTGCACTGAAGCTCTCAGCCCTAATACTTCTTAACAATATGTTTTGATACTGAACATTGCAAACTTGTGGATCTCTTGATGCAATTGGCAGCAAAATCAATAAATCAATCAATATTAGTTACTTGGATGTTGAAATTACTTTCTCACACCATGAAGCCCCATTTATTTTACATCTAAACAAAAAACACCAGATTGCTGTTTTGTATGAAAGAGAAACCAACATTTCAAAAGAATGAATGGGTGACCTGGTTGGTTGACGATGACTAATAATGGCTGAAAAATGTCACTGCAGCCACAGACGAAAAATGTTTCTTTATCAGCCATGTACCACAGAGATGTGGATTAAAAAGCTATTAACATAAGCGATTAAATATTTGAATAAACAAGCCAATGAAATCAATAACGATGGCTGGTGTCATCTTAAAGAAATTGTGCTTTAATATGGCTTATTGAGTTCATCAGAGGGATTACCAGGATGACGATGAATATGAAACACATTTGTGTTGAATTACTTGGGGGAAATGTACACAATGTGCTGCCAAAATCGTGTTACCTATGATACCAAATTGTGGCAATGGTGGAGATCTATAGAAAAGTATTTAGGAACAAAAACACAATTCAGCTGCCTAGCAGGAGCCATGGCCATGTAAAGTTTCTGTTTTTTTCATGTAGGCAGGCACTGCTTGACCAAAGAAGTAAGAAAAAGTGACAAACCTGGGCTGTTCTAAAGTGAATTTTCAATAACATATGTAGCAAAAGAAATGTGCAACCAAGAACAAGCAAAAAGATGCAATTCTAGGAACTTTTGAATGTTCCCAGCCCAGGCTGCACAACCTTTGGTCACCATTCTGTGTGTTCTCTGAAGTCAGCCTAAATCTGGTGATAATTAATTAAGAGCATAATTGCTGGAAATAGTTAATTAATTAAGAGCATAAATGCTGGAAATAGTTAAAGACAGTTTGAACTCATGTACATATAGAATATAGTCAAAGCTGCTCATAAACCATTGGTTGTGATCTTTTAATTAAAGATAATGAAAAATGGAGACCTTCCACTTTTAGATAAAATAGTGAAATGAAACATGTTTGATGGCTCTTTTCTAGTTATGCTAAAATGGATAGGTGAAATAATCACATAGCCTTATTTTTGGAAAATGACAGTGCTCTTGGCTTGTTGAGATGTTTAAATTGCTCATAGGAAAAATGTGAGGATCCTCAACTCTGTGTGTATTGTGTTGATTGTGTTTTTGTCTCTAATAGCAAATCCAGTAGTTGGTTGTGACTACTGTTGTCTGACAATTGTTGATGGAATGATTAGGAATTTGGCCAAGATAGTTAAGTTTGAAATTAACTTTACATTTATCTGTATTACAGTTTCTAAGAATTACAGTGTGTTTTTTGTCTGTGTCACTTCTTGCTTTCTATGAATGAGGAAATATACTGCTATAATCATTACAAATGTTGGACCAAGGTAATAACATAGTAGAGCTCCCCTGGCGGTGGCCAGGGGAGCTTTTGCATAGCTCAGGCTTGTGCGCCAGCTGCGCCCGTATCTTGGGAAGTCAGACTTGGCCACGGTAGCTCACACTCTGGTTACATCCCGTATAGACTACTGCAACGCTCTCTACGTGGGGTTGCCTATGAAGACTGCCTGGAAGCTGCAATCAGTCCAGCTAACTCTCTCTCATACTCACCTCGGCCCTCGGCGGCGTGCGCTCGGCTCGCGCCCCCCCCAAGCGGCAACCAATGGGCACGCCCCGCCGAGGGCTGAGGCGAGTGAGAGACAGGCTCATCCTATCCCTGCGAGGGCACGCTCGTCAGCTGCAGCCCCACCGCGGGGACCATCCTCCTCCGGTGAGGCCTTCTCTCTCACACACACACACTCCCTCCCTCCCGCAGCCTCGCAACCTATCCCTGCGCGCGCCTTTGCCTTGCTCCCGCCCCCCCCAACAGCAACCAATGGGCGGTCTCGTCACCACACAGTGCGTGGCCAGGGCCCGCCCACTAAAGCCTAATTTTGGTGAAAGAAGCCCCGTGCAGGCGGAAGGTGGTGGTGGGAGCGTGCGCAGCGTGCGCGTGCGCAGAATTGCTTCATCCGGCTGCGAGCTACCTCAAAGGGCCTTGGGATCGACTGGTCGATCACGATTGACCTCCTGAGCACCCCTGCTCTACTGTATAATTACAAAATTTAAAAATGCTAATTTTATTCCTATTTTATTTTATTCCAATTTTATTCCAATTATTAGAATTATGTTGGATGTGCGACATGCAGTTTGAAATTAAGATCAATAAAAAGTATTTTGCAAAGTTGCTGGGAGTCCAAAATAAGAAAATAAGAGCAGGCAAAGGATTTGAACAGCTTGACAGAATATTGAAGTATTAGCCGTCTTGCGTGATCTGCTTGTAGTCAATGGGAGGAAGTCATGATAGGGAATAATTATGCCTGTTGTTTGTTTAGTAGATTTACCTTTTCAGTTTGTAGTTAGGAGCTAGCAGTAGTAGTTGTGTATTTTTATTATTTTAATATTGTTTTTATACATATAAATGGTCTTTAACAAAAGTATTATTTTTTAAAAATCCCTATCAATCCCTAAAACTCACCCAGTCACTCTGAGTCAGCCTGTATCTCTTAGACTAATTGATTTCACAACATTTTGTGCTGCTGTTAAGAGGAGCTTTATTTAAAACAATAATCTAGTACAAAAACATAGATTGTTGCTTCTTATTTTAAGTTCATTACCTGATATTTTTTTGCAGAAAATTTCTGGACAGATCTAGCTTTATCTAATACTGGCAAATACTGCATTAGTTTCTTATGGTATTAGGAACTGAAGGAACAACCAGAAATATTAGCTTGGTCTATAACTTTTTCTTCAGCATTCATTTCAGCTTATTTTCATTCATATGTGTTTACAAAACTGCTTTTTTATTTTGGAATGCTATGTAAAGTCGTTAATCTATGCTAATAAGAGAACAATAGGATGTAAAGTAAAATGGTCAATTGTTCTTTTGAATTCATGGGATTTTGTTGCCAGGCTACAAAGAGAGGCCCAAGACTATTTCTGAATTTGTAAAATGCCCTTATTACCCCCAAACAAGGGCAACTAATAAAAAAGAAGCACACAAGCAAAGCAGCGCTATAATCATTACAACTAATATGTACTAACCATAATCACAACTTTGTTGAATAAAACACAAAAGCTACCAGGCACAGTATTGTACAAACGAATGTTCATTCAAAGAGAAGCATTGCTGAAAAGCAAAGCAGTTTATATATAAAAAGGAAATGTTTCATATATACTGTATATATATATGATAATTTACAAATGTCTTAGAGCTTGAGTTCTGCTTTTCATGTGTGAAATGTTGGGAGGGACTTGGTTTCTGTACTTGGAGATGAAGAGGGGAAGCATACAGAAGCCATTTTTGCTCTGTATGGTAGAGGAAAAACATACAAAGAGGAAAGGCTTACTATACTACTACAGGCATTGTTACTCAGACTCACCCCTGAAAGAGTTGCAGCCACAAAACCTACTGTTTTTTTCTCCCTGTAATTTTTACTTACCATCTGCTTGTGTTTTGGATGTAGTTTCTCCACACACTAGGCTTTTTGCTTCTGGCACATGTTTGAGTGATGTTGCGGTGCATTTTATAGACAGAAAACCCCCCTATATTTATTAATATGTTATGCATTACTCTTAATCCCACTTAAATTTTAAAATCTCTTGTAGTCCCAGTTATGGGGATAACACTATGATCACAGAATCAGTCTTTAATTGTGATGAATTCCTAACTGCGTTAGTAACTGCCTCATCACACTAGATCAGGGGTGCCCACACTTTTTCAGCATGCGAGCTACTTTTAAAAAAACCAAGTCAAAAAGATCTACCTTTCATGCAGTGGACCTTCCGCGTGAGTGCACCATCTGCATGCGCACTATCCGCCTGTGTGCACCATCAGCCCGTCGCTCCTCCCGTGTGCCGCTTTTCCTGTGAGGCATTGTGGGAACATGGGAGCACCTTCCGCAGGGCATTGCGGGAATGAGGGAGCGCCTCCAGAGGCCCCACCTCGCACTCTGCCCTGCCTCTCTCTACTCGGCAGCGGAGGTTGCATGGTTGCAACGAGAGAGAGGCAGGGCGGAGCGCGGGGCGGGGGCATCCGGAGGTTCCCTCATTCCCGCAATGTCCCATGGAAGGAGCACTGCGTGCAGGGCAGAAGCACCCCATCCGGCTGTGATCGACCTCCTGTGATCAACTGGTCGATCGTGATCGACTTCGTGGGTAGTCCTGCACTAGATCATGGATTCACTATAAATCTGGTTGCTACCTCCTGGAGAATTCTGGCGTTTGTAGTTTAGTGAGACTCAGACTCAGGACCTGTCTGACTGAGCAGCTTAAAGCGCCCTCCCCTCCAAAATGGCAAAACTCAGAATTCAACAGGAGATAGCAACCGGATTTAAAGTTGCCCCATGCTCTAGTTCAGCGGTTCTCAAAGTGTGCCCCATGAAACATACTGAGGGGCTCCACACTTTTCTCTTATTTATTTATTTATTTATTTATTTATTTATTATGCAGGCTCGGATCACAATAGCATTTTTATATTCAGTAAAACGCTAGCCTCAGATCCTGCAGGCTCTAGCCAAATGCTAGTCGGATCTTCGAAAAAGGGCCAATATCGCCATGGGTGCGTTGATTGTGCTTTTCCTGCGTGACAGAAAGGGTTGAACTGGACAGGGTTGCTCCTATTACTATTGTTATTATTACAAAGTCTGAATGGCTTTGTAATATCTATTGGAAGTGCTTTGACTTCTTTTTCTGCATGGCAAAAGGGGGTTGGACTGGATGGACCCTGGGATCTTCCACTGAAATACTGTTATGTTGGTTAAACATAAGTTTATGTTGGTTTCTCGATTCAGAGAAAGGTCATGTAAAATATCATAAAAATAAAAATAAAAGTTCTTCATTTTAAGAATTGTATTTTTCTTTATTTTCTTTTGTTTTTGCACTGCAAATGAGATATGT
Source organism: Anolis apletophallus (assembly GCA_030556195.1). Taxonomy (NCBI): domain Eukaryota; kingdom Metazoa; phylum Chordata; class Lepidosauria; order Squamata; family Anolidae; genus Anolis; species Anolis apletophallus. The sequence goes on along the minus strand of JARBWK010000014.1, from coordinate 25,342,035 downwards.
GCAGTGTGCATAGGAATTCGTTCATTTTTTTTCAATTAGTTAACAAAAATACTCTCCATCCATCTGCCACTGGCTCAGCCCATCTCTCAAAATTTCAAATGCAATGCGTCAAAAAGTTTATCCATATGTGAGATATATATACACACACACACACACACACACACATATACATACATTATATACAATATAATATATAAATATTTCATTTTGCTTCAAAAAGGGCTCTGCAGCTGAAAAAGTTTGAGAACCCCAGCTGTAGTGTGATGAGGTCTTAAGAGACAACCAAAGGAAGTGTCGGTGCTATAGGGTCTTGCATTTAAGAAGAAATGCAAATATAGGGGTGCACGATCCCTTTTCATCTATTTTGGTCTGTTTACATATTTTATTTTGGTTTTAGTGTGTGCAACTTTTTTTCTGAGAAAGAGGAAAGGTCCATCTGCCTAGACCCAGAGTGGCTAAGATTTGCTTCTGAATAAACTATATTTTTCTGTACTTATGATTTACCCAGGATCTCTACTGCTTTGACATTTTCCCCTAGAATATCACAGCCATTCCTTTGAGACTCCAGTTTTTCAGCTAATTTAAAAACACAAGAACAGCCATTTTGGAATACACAAACCTGGGTTGGATCTATATAATGTGCCATATAATCCAGATCATCAAAGCAGATAATCCAGATTGTCTACACTGCCATATAATCCAGTTTAAAGCAAATAATCTGGAGTATAGAACTGTTTTGAAACTAGGGGTGGGGGTGGGTGGGATAAGACCCAAAGAAGAAGAAGAAGCACTATAACAGGAGAATCTTGTACATAGGTCAGGCAGGTTTACAGGAAAACTAAGGACTACAAGAGCACAAATAGCTTTCAGGTTTAAAGACTTGTAATCACTAACAAAGAGCAAGTATGTTTACTTTTTGTTTGGAAATGAAAACTTGCAGAAGATAAAATATGTTCACACACAGCTGAATGTTCATGTCTCTTGTTAGAATCCTTGTTTTGTAATGTAATGCCTCCCACAATAATAAAAATGCTTCATGCAAACCCATATCTATCTAGTCTTCACTCTGGATTCCATGTGATTTCAGTTGAGGTTACTGATGTGAAAAGAACTAGGGTGGTGTGAACTTTAGTTGTGAGCTGTTTTTATATTAATATATTCTATCTTATCAAGTATCAGTATTACTGAGACTTTCAAAAATATTTATTAGTTTAGGGAAAGTCATGAAGACCCATCTACATTAAGTTTAGGAATATGTTTGCTATCTGGCTTGGATATGCCATCAGCCTCAGCCATCTTGTAGTGAAGTATTGTTAAGAAAGATGTAGGAATGCTTTCCCAGGTTGCTATAGTATATCCATATTAAGTTTATGATATCATAGTCCTACAGACCAATGAGTTTGAAAATGATCCAAAAATAATATGACTTCCCAAGAATATCTGATATATTAAAATAAAAATGTATTACATTGACAATTAAATTGAAAAAGACTAGGAATGTAAAATTTTGCAGTGACTAAAATATACTGAAGCTGAAATACGGGCTAACTTTACAAATCACTATTAATTTCTTTGGCTTTCATTGCAATAATATTGATTTAATTCATTAGATCTCTTTCTGGATCTATATTTCAGTTTCAGAGTTGTCAGTTTGGGTTAATGACAATTTTACCCATCTGTTCTAACATGAAAATTAGACTTTGTATCATATTGACGATAGATCCTGAATAGTTGAAGAAATGTGTGATTTCTTTTAAAAGTATTAATTCAGATTCTTCTTCTTTTGATGCAATTCACCCTGAAATTAAACCAAATTGCTTTTTTAAAAAGTCACATGAAACCCTAGATAATATTTACCAAAAATTCAAATGTCATGTTTTGTCACTTTAGACCATTGTCTATTTCACATTTTCAGTGAAAGTATCAAAACATCCCCACTCATTTGCTGTCTAATGACAAAGACATAATTTTGTGTGTCAGCATATCAGAACTCCAGTAGATGTGGAAGGAATAATAATTCAGATTTTTAAATGTTGCTTTTGGAATTGTATTGCTTTTTTACAGGCACTGAGTTTCCACAGAAGTTGAGGAAGCAAGAAGCCATCTTGTTCCCTTCTGCTTTAGGTAAGCCTTGTCTTAGAGTGCATTAGGAATTTGTTTTGTTTGAGAGGCAAGGTGAGGTGAGGCTAAATTCTTTAGCCAGCAGTGATTGACTCGTTGTTCCCTGTTCTTTGAAACTCTCTGGGAGTGAGTGGTCTGGGGACAGTCTTGGGAAAGACCAGAATGGCTTAGATACTGCTCAGTGGATCATCCTTGATCAGTGTCTGTGGGATAGCTCTGATTGGGTCAACACTTCACAACATTCACACTTACCTAAGCATGCAGATGTTCTATCACCAATCATAGATCAGGTACAACAGGAACACACTCAGGAGAATGATAGGCTCTTGGACGCATCTCAATGCATTGTCCTCAACGAATGCAGTGGGAATGTCAAGGAGGAGGACAACACTTTACACTTACACAATTCACATCAACAGGAACACTTTTCTGGGGACCTACACACTACATTGCACAAAAGGGACCCTGTCCATCCTCAAAGTAAGCAGGTCTTGGTAGTAGGCGACATCCTACAAAGGTACAAAGAAGAGATTTAGTAGTAATGGGTGATTTCAACTATTTTGATATTTGCTGGAAAATAAACTCAGCCAAGAGTGCAAAGTCCAACAAATTCCTCACTTGCCTTGCAGACAATTTCAAGGTCCAGAAGGTAGAAGAGCCAACAAGGGGGTCGGCTACTCTCGATCTCATCCTAACAAATGTGGAGGACCTGATCCATGCGGTTGAAGTGGTTGGATCCTTAGGAGCAAGTGACCATGTGCTTCTGCAGTTTGAGGTACAAAGGAAGGCTGAAACTAAGACAAGTCAAATCCGCATTTTGAACTTTAGGAGAGCTGACTTCCGAAAAATGAAGGAAATACTGAGCAGCATTCCGTGGACACAGATACTAAAAGACAATATAGTTACGGATGGATAGGAGTTTTTCAAGATCAATTACAAACAGTGCCAACAAAGAGAAAATAGGACAAGTGCAAAGAAGCCAGAATGGATGTCCAAAGAATTTCTAACTGTGCTAAGACTCAAAAGAGACATGCACATGAAGTGGAAAAAGGGAGAAATCACCAAAGAAGAATTCAAACAAATAGTCACTTCCTGTAGGGAAAAGGTTTGCAAGGCTAAAGCACAAAATGACAGTGCCAGGGACATTAAAAACAATAAAAAGGGCTTCTTATGTTAGTAGCAAAAGGAAGAACAAGGAGGTGATAGGGCCTCTTCGATAAGAAGATGGGGCAATGCTGACAGGGGATAAGAAAAGGCAGAGCTACTTAATGCCTTCTTTGCCTCGGTCTTCTCACAAAAAGAAAGTCATCTTCAACCTCAGCAAGATGAAGTGGATGAGGGATTAGAGGACATCCAACCCCAAATTGGGAAGCAAGTCGTCCAGGAATACCTGGCCACTCTAAATGGGTTCAAGTTCCCAGGGCCAGATCAACTACAGCCAAGGGTATTGAAGAAACTAGTGGAAGTCATCTCGGAACCATTGGCAATCATCTTTGAGAGTTCTTGGAGAACGAGAGAAGCTCCAGCAGATTGGAGGAGGGCCAATGTGGTCCCAATCTTCAAGAAAGGAAAAAGGATGACCCAAACAATTACCGTCAGGTCAGCCTCACGTCAATACCAATATGCACTGCAGCCACTTTTTTTGGGCCAAATTTTAAAAAGTGCAGTTTTTGTCTCAGCAAATTACTTTTTTTTAGTCAGCCGCACTCTCTTTTTACATTTTGAAAATTGAGGTGTGCATTAGATTTGACGGTGCATTAGAGTCAAGTGTATACAGGTACATTCCAGAGGTCCTCTGCTTAATTAAATTAAATAAATTTAGAAAGACAACTCAGGGAAGAGTCAAAATACACATTTGTCACTAGACTGTAGATGTAGAGCTTCTTTTGAGAATGAAAGCCTAGGTAGTTTTTCCAAATGCTGGTCTGTATCTGTATGCCTGTAGATAGCTATAATGTATTTCTATAGATGTCTTTAAAATGTGACTGGGAAAAGAATTAAAAAGTCAAACCAAATAACCTCCCTCAGCCCCAGCCTTGTAATTTCAAAATACAAACTATTGGGAAATTTTGCACTTCAGGGACACTACTTCTAACAAATTAAAAATCAACAAAAATATTATGCTTCTATGTTACCTGTTCAAGTGTACAGAATGTACAAAAACTTTAATCAAATACTCAGGTTTGCTCAGTTTTAAATTGTGTTAGTTTAATAGTTTCTATTCAGCTGTTTATATTAATGACATATTCCCATCTAAATATATTGCTGTGCTGAAAAGCCATCAAAACATTTCTAAGGTTGAATGAGTGCACTTGCCTTCATGATTTTTTAATAAAATGATCTCTTTCCATTGAACTGCTTAAAAGAAATATAAAAGATTGCATAATATATATACACACACATGCACACAGTTATAGGGAATATTATAAATATCAACAGTAGCTTTATTTACTGTCTGAATGTTTTATTTCGGTTCATAGTGGCATTGGAGCTGAAATATGAGAGTTACTGTATTTTAAGGGAGGATAAAAATGAGAGATGCAATTGATCAGCTCATCTTTCACTGTTGGGGGATTCTGCAAGTGGACCTCTTTGCCTCCCCCTCCACACTCACTGTTCCCTCGTCTGTGCCTGCTGCCGCCCGCAGATAAGTTGCAGATGTTTAGGTGATGCCTCATCACCCCATAGTGTCCCCAGCAACCTTGGTTTGCCCTGCCGTTACAGGCTTCCAGGGGTGAGTTCCACCACTTCACATGCAAGTGGGACCTTCTGACTTGCCAGGCTGGGGAGGTCTGTCACCTGGACATCCTGACCCTCAGCCTTACAACGTGGAAGCTTCAGCCACTCAGGGCTTCTCACCATCAGCATTTATCATCACTGCCACATACAAAGACTCCAAAAAGCGATCTTACGCCTACAAGTTGAGTTGTTTATCTTCCTTCTCACAGAAGGATGGTGTTGACTCTCTCACACTATCTATGTCCATACTCCTTGATTTTTTGCTTTGACTATCAAAACAAGGACTTTCCCTTTATTCCTTAAAATGTTGCCTGGCCACCATCTCATGGTGCAGGTGGAAAACAGGACATTTGTCATATGTTTGGGACCCCTTCTTTCAACTCTATAACCACATTCACCCACAGGCACATGGAGCTCATCTTGTCACATCAGCCAAGACCCCCTTTCGAGCCCATGGTGTCGGCAGAGCTCTCCCACCTTTCCTTGTTGCCATCAAATCAGCATGATGAGCCAGTGACGATCTTTGTGTTCTTTGTGATGATCAGCCTTACCTTTGTTTTCATAAGGATAAGATGGTTCTCTGAACAGATATAGCTTTTTTAACCAAGGTAATTTCCCGGTTTTATATGTGTCAGGATGATGTTTTACTGGCTTTTCCCCAGGATCCTATCTCTCCTCTGGAGTGCCTTTTCCCTTGGATCACTTCAACGATCCAAGGTGGGAAGCTGACTAGTCACCCATATGTGTGGCTTCACAGGGACCATGAAGAAGAAGAATGGGTTGCTTACTTGTAACCATGTTTCTTCAAGTGGTCATCTGTGAAATTCATACATCCCTGTCCATCCTCCCTACTGCTTGTCATGCCTCAGTTTCCATAAGGTGCTGCCATAGCAGCTGAGGAACAGAGGTGCTAACTTCACCTGATGTCTATATATCCTCAAGGGGAGGGTGGGTGGGGCTAACGTCAAAGACTTCTTACAGCTATGGAGAATTTTGAACTGTTTTGTGCCTGCGTGCAAGACCTATATGTTCATATTTCACAGATGATCACATGAAGAAACATGGTTACAGGTTTTCATCTGTGGAAAAGATCCATCACCCATGTGCCAAGACAACCTCACCCATTCAAATTCTCATCATAATTAAGCACTTGTTGTGTACTCTTGACTAATGCCATTGTGTTCACTGGAGCCAATTCTTTAAGCCCATAATGGAATCATTTCCCAATGCTACACCACATTCCTTTCAGATTGCACCTCCTCTCTCAGAGGTGCATCAATAAATTGACTGACAGTTCAAATGCTCGAATGACAATTTATTGAATTTCCCACAATGTTGTCTGATGAAATCCTAAGCCACTCAGGATGCGGATCCTATCCAAACAGTTTCTGGACCAATCAGGAGCAGACACAGGTTTTTTGAATACCTGTCAAATGAAATTAAAATGCTCTGTATTTGCAACTTTGGAATTGCGGTGAGGGCTATCTCACGGACATTTTCTCTGGCCATTGAGAATAAAGCCTCTGATTTTGCTTTCTACCTGTCAATGTCTCATTCAGCTTTCTGGAAAGCTAGACACACCAGGACCCTGAACCCATGATTTAGTGGAGCTGAAATCACATACGGGAAAGGGCGACTAAAAAGAAATAAATAAATAAATAAATAAATAAATCACATAAAAGATGTGCTGCTAGAGGTTCCTAGATAGGTATTATCTCAGGTTAAAATAAAGCAAATTCTTTATTTGAGGCTTTTTAGTGAATATGAAAGGCTGGTTGTATATGAAATTTCATATCAGGCTTTCTAGGAAATCAGCAATGGTATAAAGGGGCACTTATGGATATAATAGGTGTCTATGTCATAGTTTTTCTAGCAAAACATAACCAAATGACTTTTATCAGAAACAGGACTTTCCAAGATTGGTAACTAGCAATGGAGGGCATTTTATTCAGAATATAATTTCTTCTAGTAGTTATGTTTGAAATCGTAATTAAATCCAAATCTTTTTCTTCGTGGACTCCGTGAATGCACACATGTGGAGTGTCTGCACCTGCACAGGCCCCAACGGAAACTTCCCAAGTTTAAAACTGCAAGTTTTGGCAGTAACCCTGCCTATTCCCCTTGCAGGGCATAAAAGGCGCCCCGCGTGCACACTCCACAATTCCTGTTTTTCTGCCACAAAGCTCGCTTAGGAACTTCCTTGCTATGTCAACAATGCAGTTTAAACACTGTACTCAGCATTCGAAGAAAATTCCTGACTTGGATAAGCACTTCAAGTGCCTTCTTTGCCTCGGCGAAGCCCACATCACATCTTCCTGCCGTCATTGCCAGTCGTTAATGGCACAAACTAGGAAGAGTAGGGCTGCTCGCCTGAGATACCTTCTTTACCAACTAACTTTGGCTCCCTCGACTTCGGCAGAACCTTCATCCTCTGAGCCCTTCACCTCAATGGCCGTAAAACCGCTAGCAAAGCCTCGTTCAACAGCTTCGAAAATGTCAAAGTCCTTGAGGCACACGAGGCAGTCGAAGCAACTGTGTACTCTCACAACCAAGACTATGCAGCCTCAGCAGTCTTTGACTATGAGTTTGGTAGCATCTGCTCGCTTCGCTCAGTCCACGAGGTTGACAGTGGCGCCGCTGCCATCTTCTACGATGGTGAAAATCGCTTCTAAGAGGGCACATGAGGAGTCTCGCTGAGTAAGAACGGTGACTACTTCACCCCCGGTCCCGCCGACTCCTGGAAAATCTCTGTTGGGGCCAGCCTCGTCTCAACTGCTGGCGAAAAAGAATTTATTTATTTATTTTATTTACTACACTTCTATACTGCCTCTCTCAGCCCGAAGGTGACTCAAGGTGGTGAACAAGCAGCAGCAAGTGTTGTGATGCAGTGACCAAGAAGCCAAGCCCAGGAGTAAAAGGGGATAACAAAAAGTTTATTGAACAATCACTGGAGAAAGGACGAACAAAAAAGTAGCCAACTTGGCTTTAAAACCCTCAAAAATCCCAGGGAAAAACAACCAAAACAGCCCAAAACAAACAGTAGACGTCCGTCTGCGATGTACGTAGGGAGAGTCCAGAAGAGTAGTGTCAAAACCGGTGCAGGAGTCCAAAGCCAGAGAAAGCCAGATGAAAAGGAGGAGACGTTCCAAGGGTCACAGGAGCCGAGTATACATGAATAGCACAAATCATAGCCTCCATAACACAATACCAGCCTCCCTCCATTTCATACAATACCAGGTTCTGTAGCAGAAACTCACGTAAACTCAGCGGAGACCAAGCCCCGCCTCTGGAACACACCACAGATAACTAAACAGAAAAGCATACATGAATTCCAAAAACCCCCACCTTTGCCCAAACGTCAACTAGAGCTGCCATAGCAGCTCACCCCAGGAACAAAGTAGAGAAATAGCCCATAACTCACGAGTATCAGGAAAACTGGAACAAGGTACTGGATATCAAGAACACGAGATAGTCAGAGACAAGAACCAGCCATCAACTCTTTGACCGCCGCAAAGTCAGCCCCCAAAACTCATTTCTTAAATAGCACTTACACATCACTGTCTTCTGAAGAGTCCCCAGCTGCTGTATTTCCTACAACTGTAGTGCTCTGTGTTTGCCTCCACTCTTGCCAACGCTGTTGTGTGCTTAAAGAGTCCCACTCTGTTTCCAAACCCTCAGAAGGCCAGAATAAATCACTATCAAACCCAAAAAATGAGTCCGAAGTAGATTCTTCGTTACACACATCCCTTATTTCCTGCACCAACCTTGGATCTAACTCTGTATCACTTTCCTCTGAACCCATTTCTTCTTCCCCAGAAAAACCCTGGAAATTGTCTGAATCAGAAGGTGCTCTAAGTATTTGCCGAATTCTTTTCCTCTGTTCTAATCCTTCCACACTAGAATCACTAGCAGCCCTTTTTTCCAGCTGCAGAGTCCTCATCACCCAGAGCTACACCCCAGTCCATACTATTGCTTGATGCTATTGAGCCAGCATCTTCCCCAATACTAGTAGTAGTAGCTGAAGGCTCAATCACAACAGCAAGTGCCCACATACAAACACATCATATATGATAAAAACAGTCATATAAAAACCATATAAATTAACAGTTTAAAACTACAAAATACAAATCTCAGCACATCATTCTTAAAATTGATTTCCATTGCATCGTCGTAATCTGTTGGTCTCGATTAATTAAAGTTCATCTGCGAATGCCTGCTCAAACAGCCAAAGTCTTGACTTTTTAACGAAATGAAAGAAAGCTCTTCCCCGGTCCTCTTCTTCGACATCCTCGAAGAAGACCACGACGGCCTCCTCTGCTACCTCATCTGGCCGTTCCTCTCCAATTCCACTGGCCCAACCGTTGCAGCCTGCACAACCTTCCTCAGTGGAGGAATCTGCCAAGCCTGTTCTCCAAGAACTCCAGGAATCTCTAGTGTAGTTGGTAGATACCGTAATCCAAGTCGCCCAGCAGCCTCCCTCTGCTTTGACTTCTGTCAGACAAGAGCTCTTTCCATCCATTTTGACGCCGGAGAAGGGAAGACAGACCTCCCGGCTGGTTCGATCAGTCCAGGTCTTGGTCACAGGTATGTAACCCACCAATAATCTCAGTTATAGAAGACATGTTTAAATTGAATGGAAGAGTCTACAGTAATGCAGGTCTATTGATTCAACAAGTGTACACTGGTTAAAGGTAGGCCTAGTTTCTACCTGACCTGCTAGCTTTATACATTAGCTATTCTTGCCATTTATCCACTATCTTCATTATTCTGAAATTGTTTGGCACAAGTAAGCTGATGGATACTGTAAGAAGCAATATTATAAACATAATCTAATATATGAAGGGCTGGAGAAAGTGTCCTTACAAAGGATGATACCTGTTACACCTCTACATGATTTACTACCCTGGTTTCCCCCCCTCTGCTACAACTGAGGATAGGTTAATTCTTCAGCAGATGTGTTTGTTGACTTTATCCTGTAACTTCTGGGTTCTGACATTTGAAATGCAGACAAGTTACTTCAGCTGCATGTTGTGTTTCTCTACATCTGACTTGGAGAAGATTGAACTGCAGAAGTAGGCTAGAATTAAAAAAGGTAATAATTTTATTTGTGCTCCAAAAGGTTGGAGGATATTAAGAGCGAAGTCTGTTTCTAGTATTAATTCAGATGCATACTAAAGAACTTAATATAGTTACCCGATAATTGTAGGTAAATGTACCAGCATTTTCACCTGGTAAAATGGCCTAAATATGTTGAAGCTAATCAGAATCCTGGTTAGTATTTGGATGGGATACCGCCAACAAATATCAGGGACTCTAGGCTGTACTTTAGGAGAAGGATCCGGCAAATCCAACTCTGAGTATTCTAAGAAAACCTTATGGAATTCATGGGGTTGCCATAAGTGGACAAACAACTTGAAGGCACATATACATGCTTAATTTATTTATTTTTATGCCATTTTAATCCTGGTTTTGCCAAATGGCTTTAGGACAGCCGTAATAGAAAATCATAAACATTCAATAAGATGCAGTGAAACTCAAAAATCTGTATAAATGTAGAATCATAAAAATAGCAGATAATACAATAAAGCCACCAGGAAAACAAATAAATCACAAAAACAAAGTCAATTAAAAGAAGGTCTCAATTTAAAAACTATAAAAGGCCTGAAAGAGTAGGGGAGAGTTTGCTTGGTACCTAAACAGTAACAAAAATAATACCTACCGATATCCCAGAGAATAATTTCTTTTTGCTTTGTCTTGAAATAGCTTTTGGAGGTATTCTAGTGCCTCTGATAAGAGATTGTCAGATGGCTGTAGGTTCGTGTGAAAGAAGGAACTAGGGTCCTGAACCCTTGAAGCTTTCATAACACTATGTAACAAAATTTGAAAAAAGCAACTGTTCCTGGGTAGAAAATGTAATTTTCTGTTTAATTGTGTGGCACTTACTTTGAAAGTCGTTGCTCTGTTCCAGAAACTTTGTTTTTGTGGCTGCCATAAACTATGTTGAATTAGTTGAGGCTCTGTAGATATCCATTGAAAAACAACAGCAAAAAGTGCTGTAGGATGTCCAGCAAAAACAATTTTTTGCAGTTTAAGAAACTTTTCCTATGTTTTTATAACAGAACTAATTAGGAAAAAATGACATTTATAACCCAGGAACGAAAATTGTGTTACATAGTGTAATCCATGAACACCCTATAAACAAACTGGTTGGCAGTGCAAGTCTTTAACAATGGTAAATGATATGTCAGTTCTTTTGTGGGTAAGGGTACATCTACACTGTAGAATGAATGTTGTTTGACACCACTTATACTGCCATGGTTTGATGCTGTGGAATCTTGGGAGCTGTAGTTTGGTAAGACCCAAGTACTCTGTGGGAGAGAAAGCTCAGGGCCTTATAAAGCCACAACTCCCACAATTCCATAATATTGAGCCATGGAAGTCAAAGTGGTGTCAAATTGCGGTAGTACAACATCATGGCTGCACCCCCTGTCTTATTCTGTACAAGTTTTGACTAGAAGACTTTTCAAAGCCACCTGACTAAGTCCCCTACTGTATGGGATTGGAGTCTACTGGACTGGCCACGTTGTCCGAATGCCCGATCACTGTCTCCCAGAGCAGTTACTAAACTTCCAACTCGAAAACGGGAAATGCAATGTTGGTGGACAGGAGAAGAGTTTTAAAAATGGACTTAAAGCCAACCTTAAAAATTGTGGCATAGATACCAAGAACTGGGAAGCCCTGGCCCTTGAGCACTCTAACTGGACATCAGCTGTGACCAGCAGTGCTGCAGAATTTGAATAATGGAGGGCGAAAGGGAGAAATGTACCAAGAGGAAGATGTGTCTAGCCAACCTTGACCAGGACCACCTTCCACCTGGAAACTGATGTTCTCACTTTGAATCAAGAATAGGGCTGCGCACCTTTGGACCCACCACTAAAACACTTGGAGGACCATCATCCTTGGGCTACGAGGGATTGCCTAAGTATGGAGTCAACCAACCAAAAGAGCTGATTGTGTGTCTCTGGCAGCATCTGCACTGTAAAATTAATGCGCTGTATCTTGTAATAATACATACGCTCCAGTCAATAACATATTTTGTTATGAGAAAGAATTGATGAATCGAAAGCTGTTATCCTGATCCCAGTGCCTGTGAATCAGTCTGACTGGACACAGTGGAACTGACTGCTAAAAAAATAAGAAATGGATTGTGTTGAGAGAGAAAAAATGTTATAAGCTGGCAAATGTTAATCTCATTATTATCAAGGCCTTTCCCCCAACTCGATGTGTCCATTATTACCTTGATTTGGCCACTCAAGAAATCCTATCCTGTACTTGAATCTGCAAAGTATTTGTTGAAACCTGAAGGAAATTAGTCCCTTATGAGCGAAGTAATTGTAAAGTTACATTGCCCCATGGAAGTGCTAACTGATAAAAGCTGACAATTTCAATTTTAAAGTGGCTGCTCTTCGGTACGTTTCAGCTGTGAAAGCCCTCTTATTTATAAACCTATGGCTTGCTAGCCTCACATACACAGTCATGAAATGCCAGCTACATTTAATGATAAAATTACTTTAAATATTGATTATGCAGACACTTTTGTTTACAATAGATATATCGCTTATTCATGCATAAGGGGCAGGAGTCCTATGTTTATGTTCCTGTGATCACAGTTTTCTCCTTTAATTTTCTTCATTTTTATTTAGTTCTTGAAAATTCATGGGGAAAACCACAGTGGCGAGAATGTATATTAGTCATAATCATCATTATGTGTCTCACACATGCAAGAAGGTATATTGACTGTTGTGTTTGTGCAAAGTGGAGGTCGTTTATGTGATATCAGTGCTACACGGAGAACCAACGTGATATAGCAGTCTAAGTGTTGGAATACAGCCCTGAGGATTAGGTTGAATCCCACTTAGCCATAAAAACCCACTGGGAAAATTTGGGCAAGTCACACTTTCTTAGCCTCAGAGGAAGGCAAAAGCAAACCTCTTCTGAACAGATCTTGCCAAGAAGAAACCCTTTTGCTAGGTTTAAAAGAATGAATGTTGTCTCAGGGTGCCACCACCATTGTTTCATATCAGTTAATGGTAGATGCTTTTACAGAGACAAACGGATATGGGCACTACCTGTCCCTCAAACGTTCTTACTTATTTGGATTGTCAGATGAAGGTTTGTACATATAGAGCAGTGGTTCCCAAACTTTTTTGGCCTACCGCCCCCTTTACAGAAAAAAATGTACTCACCGCCCCCCTAGAATTTTTTTTAAATTTTTTAATAGCAATTAAACAGAAAGATATATGTATTAACATTTTTACCTTTTTCATAAAATATAATAAAGTTATAAATTAGAAACATTGAAGTTTGAAATTATGAAACTATTTATTGAACTTAGAATAGAAAGGTAATACAAAAAAAGTTAAAACATTCAAAATCATCTTAATGAGAAGGATGAACATGGTATGCTGCTACCAATCTAGTAATCCTCGGCTCTGTCTGCTGACCTGTGTATGCTGTACTATGCTGTGCGTTGTTCCCCACACATCATGTAGGGTTTTAATCTATGTTTTAGTATGTTTTTTAGGATGTTTTAGAATGTATAATGTGTTTTTTAACTGTGTTATGTAACGTGTTTTTAACCGTGCTTGTATTTGACTTGTTGTGAGCCGCCCCGAGCCACCCGGGAGTGGCGGCCTAGAAGTCCAACTAATAAATAAATAAATAAATAAATAAATAAATAAAAATTTTGTCAGCAGTAATCTCAAATCATCGCGATTGACTATTTTGCAATCAGTTTCTTTTTTTGTTAATAAATTGGTTACCGCACTGAATAAGTTGAAGGACATTATTAATATTGTTATAAGACTCAACCAGTTGGAAGGGAACCCCAAAGGTATTATTATTATTATTATTATTATCCCTTGCTTGGCGAGAGGAGGAGGAAGGAGCAGGAGGAGGGAAGAAGAGAGAGAGAGACACATACACAGAGATGGTAGCCTGTCACCTGGCTCACGCCACCGCCCCCACCACCCCCTTACAGGGATTCAGCGCCCCCCCCAAATTCTCCTGGGCCTTCCAGCGCCCCCCCTAGATTGCCCCACCGTCCAGTGGTACCTCCCACTTTGGGAACCACTGATATAGAGCATTGTCTGAACATGGTTTCAATATATCGTCAGCAGTGGAACTGGAGAAATGTTGGATTCACATGCCCTGGAGATTACAGTGTGGGACTACAGACAGTCCTCGAGTTAGGAACAAATAGGTTTTGTAAGTTTGATCTTAAGTCGAATTTGTTTTGGAACAGGTACATTTTAACTGTAACTCCAGCCAAATATATATAGCAGGAGAGAGAGCCTTGGATAGCATAGGGAAGGGTTATACCCCTGTGAGGTTTGCTTTGCTGTCTGTCCCCCTGTTTAGCGGATTTCATCTCACTTTCTGTCCTTGTGATTATTGGATTTTGGAAAACTTGTCTTGTTGTGAAAACAAGGATAGGAGATAAAGAATGAGTGGAGACCCCTTTTCCCCAGGATAATAACTCTCCCAGGAATGGATTTCCCTTCCTTGTGAGAGGGAGATTTCTCTCACTTCCTGTTGTCTCACCCCGTTCTTAACTAGGAGTCCTATGTAAGTCAGATGTTTGTAACTTGGGGACTGCCTGGACTGTAAATATTTGCTGTATTTCTTTGATTCTAAGATTGTAAGATTGTAAGGTGTACACTAATTTCAGTACCACTAATAGACAGATAGACAGACAGATAGATATATCCTGCAATTCTAAGGTGTCCCCCATTTTTAGAAATGTTTATATGTAAGGAAAGTGTGTCATAAAATCAAAGAATTATATGTAATAAACAAATAATACTGTATTCCTTGCTTTTGTTTCACAGATGTCTCACAGGAATCCTAAGCAATCTATTTAAGCGTTCTGACTCGTGTCAGATATGCTTAGCTGCAACTACATTGCATGCAATCATACCTTGATAATAAACATTACGTTGTAGATTGAAATGCAATGTAACCAATGGACCCCAAGTCTCTGTCATCCTTCACAATAGACGCAGCTAGGCAAAACCTTTGGGTTTTTGAAGGGATTGGCTGGTGGATTTGTTGCCACAGGGGTGACAAATTGACTATACTTTTTTTCTAGCAAGGGGGAAGCTAGAGATATGTGCAAATCTTCTTGATTTACTTGATTACAAATAAAATTGGAAGGACAACAAAATGCTCAGCTCTAATGATTTTGACTATACTTTTAGACCATTCTTTTTGAAGCTTCTTTGGATTGTCCAAGAGCTTTCCTGGTGCTGCACCTCAGTCTGGAGCAAAGTCCAGCACTTAGATGATTCCATACAACCTGGGTAGCCATAAAACTCATTGAGTCCACCAGCTCTCAGGTAAATTAATACACTGGTGGCCTCTGGATTTGAATAATCAATGTCTTAATGTTGGGGTTGTATGCTTCCAGTCTGCCTTTGCTGGGCTAGCAGGGACAGCTGGGCCTGTTTTCATTTTTGTCAAAAGCAATGGTGTTCCAAAGTCATAACTCTCCGTTATGCATGGGGACTTGTTTGCGTTATTGCCTGTAAATGTGGATGTTAGCATACATTACCAGTGGCAGTTTGGTGCTGTTGTTTCACTCTGGCAAAGGACAAGTTTAAGATTCCAGTGCTTAAAACGGAGGGGGTTGCTAACTTTGCAAGAAATATGGGTGGGCAGCACATAGACTGTAGTGTTGTGACTGAGAATGTGGTGAGGAGGAGTGAGGGGGAGAAAGAGAGAGATGGAGAGAGAGGGGGGTGGAATAGTAGACTATCTTTCCACATTTCTCCATTGTCCACATCGAAGCCTTTGTCAATGAGATATCCTGGGGTGTGGTTAACAGAAGTAAATTGCACTCCAGAGTGTTAAAAACAGCCCTGGTGCAGCAGAGTGTGCCCGCCTCATCTCCTGGGGTGTGATTATTTAAGGATAACGACACCCCCTACTGAGGCACCTTATTGCTCTTTTGTAAAGACTGTCTTTATTGAGGGGAATTAATTGCATTGTTGTTGATGGCAAGAAATAAGTTTAGTATTTTTGAAATGATCTTGTATGTTGATGTTGCTTTGGGGAGCCTTTTGCATATATACTAAAAAAATAACCGGCTGAGGAAAGTCGCTTCACGTGTTTGTGTTTTGCTTTGGATGCAGAGGTACTGTATATTTTCTGGCATATAAGATGACCCCCCAACTTTTTCAGTTAAAATATAGAGTTTGGGATATACTCGCCATATAAGACTACCCCTCTTCCAACATGCATCAGATTTGATTTTAATATGGTAATTTTCCTATTATTGTACCTCCTTCTCTGCCTCTCAGATCTCGCACATGTGCACCTGCACCGCTTCACTGCAGTCTTCAGGAGTGAGATCTGAGAGGGAGAGGAGGAGGTACGGTAATAGGATACAAGGGTGGGCCAGACAGGTAAAGCAGGGTTTTTTTTCTGGGCCCAGAGCCACTTTATCTCTTTTTTCCATACCCCAGGTGCCCCGGATGCCTGCAGCTTGCTCTGCCCTTCACTTACACCTTCCCGGTGAGGTGCCCCTTCACCTCACCATCAGGACTGCATTAAGTCCACGAATCCTGATGAATGGAATTTCTTCTACCGTACTTGTACAACATCGCCCTTAATGCTTTCATACAGTCGCTGCATACGGCAGGGCCACTGCCATTTTTTAGCTCCCCCACCATATGTGGCAACCATACATTCTCCAGTCTGGATTGGAAGCTTCAGAAGCCGCTGTATAAGACAACTCCTGGCGTATAAGACGACTCCCGCGCATAAGACAACCCCTGACTTTTGAGAAAATTTTCTTGGGTTAAAAAGTAGTCTTATACGCAAGAAAATACGGTACTTTTTCTCAGATAAATTATCCTGTTCAGATTAAAACAAACCCCTGGACATGGATGTTGAGAAACCTTTAACATCTCTGAATGTTAATGGTTACATGCACTGTTGAATCCATTGTGAATATATATTTTGATAAGCTACACTCTGCTGTCCCTTGTATACATAAGTGTTGCTTCAAACACAGACATGTTGCGAGGATACCAATATTTTGAGAGTTAATTCATTTGGCATTGAAGGCATCCAAGTATTTATTCTACAGTTTTTTAAAAAATATCTTGTGAGGCGCAGTATTTGAGTAAACTAAACATATAGTATTTTCAAGCTACAGTCTGGCAGGCAAATGTGTTATTATACTGTACCCCCACAGCCTATTTACAGTTCACATAGCAGCTGGGAGAATAGCTTTTATGATGGGGATTTTAATTAGTGCCATGTATAAAAAGAGCAATGCTAATGTTGGTGAAATTTGCTCGTACGCTCTATTCCATAAAAGGCAAACGGGTTTAAGTGTCATAGGTTCAATGCAAGCTTCAGAATTCTCTTGTCACAAATACTGGTAAATCAATCCATTATGTTTTGGTAAAACATTTGTGCTCATTCCTGCATACCTGCTTGCATTTCACATATGAAAACCTAGACACATGTGGCTAAGCAAAATGAGAGTTTGGTCAAGACAGCAGGAGTTATTAGTGAGGGGAACTGATAAGCCAGGAAAGGCTGCAGGAGTTTGCTTTTGCCATTTCCCTGCTGAGTTAGTAGTGTGTAAACTGCTTGATCACTTTGGCATCCCTTTGCCTCTATTGAACTAAGCTGAGGACAAAGGGGTATTTTAAACAAAGCTGTATAATGGGAAAATGGAAGAATAACTGGAATTCTTCCTGCTAAATCAGGATAGTTGGATAGAGAAGTTTCTCTGAAAACATGTCATGGGGTTGTATGATTCTATTTCAACTGTGTGTACCTCTGAAGTTTTGTCTCCTTGATTTAAGGTCAGCAGTAAACTGAATAAGCTGTTGTCTTCATTTCGTCTAAGCTCTTATGGCGGTTGCAAGATTGGTCTCGATTAGAGGGCCATTACTAAAAATGCTTGCAACACCTACTCGTTTCCTAAAAACCTGTATCAATATAAGCCAAACATGTCTCATGGCTTTGTTTCAGTGGTAACAATTAGTCCTCATGTGTTTTCAAAAGCTTTATGTCAGTATAACATAGGGGAATTTAGAATTCTCCTATCACGTTTGGAATTAGCTATAGCAGCTCCCAGTCATTAATGCTGTGTATAATTCTGCATGTTTTGCTGCATGGATGTGTTCCTTTGACTTGTCTTTTATGCTACACAGGGCTGTAGCCAGGATTTTGATTCGGGAGGGGCTGAGTTTGGTTGGGGGGGGGGGCTGAATCTGAGTGGGAGAGGGTCTACCCTAGCAAACCTTTTGTATTGTTATCCCAATACCCCATGCATATGGGATATATTGAGCATGGTGATCAGATCATGATATAAATACACATAACAGTTTAAATAATGTACCAGTAAGACCACCTGAAGCCCCCCTCCCCCCCCCCGGCTACATGCCTGATGCTACATATACATAATCATCCTATCCACAAGTCCACATCTAGACTGTGCGTTAGTTGTAGTGTTGTTTTTTCGTTCAGTTGCTTTCGACTCT
This sequence comes from Anolis apletophallus, assembly GCA_030556195.1. Taxonomy (NCBI): domain Eukaryota; kingdom Metazoa; phylum Chordata; class Lepidosauria; order Squamata; family Anolidae; genus Anolis; species Anolis apletophallus. Next base: position 25,323,613 of record JARBWK010000014.1, on the reverse strand, counting down.
TCATGACCTCATGGACTACTCACGCCAGAGCTCCCACAGTGGCCACGCACAGTTCCTTCAAAGTCAAGCCAGTCACTTCAAGCATACCATCCATTCATCCATCTACCTTGCCCTTGGTCGGCCCCTCTTCCTTTTTCCTTCCATTTCCCCCAGCATCATTGTCTTCTCAAAGGTACCTTGTCTTCTCATTATGTGGCCAAAGTACTTCATCTTTGCCTCGAATATCCTTCCCTCCATTGAGCAGTCAGACTTTATTTTCTGGAGTATGGACTGGTTGGATCTTCTTGCAGTCCAAGGCACTCTCGGAATTTCCCACCAGCACCATTAGCTGTATATATTTATTATATTATTTGTATTGCAGTATTCCTACATTCAATACCTAAAGACCCCAGATCCCATCTGCTATTTGAAACAAAGTCTGCATCAGCATGATAGAATTAATGCAGTTTGACACTACTTTCAGTGGCATGGGTCAATGCTATGGAATCCTGGGAATGGTTTTTCAAGACCTTTAATCATATTTACCTGAACTACAAGCAGGGTCAGCCTTGGCTATTACATTGGATCTTTCTGATTAATACCAAGTATGTTAGGCAATATTTTGGAGGAGAGAACTAGTGGATATAGTGGCCAATAAACTCCAAAAGGAACAAGGAACAAGGAAATAGGACATAGAACAACCAGGCCAATAGTGGAGAAGTACCCTTCAGGCCGCCACTATGAAAGACCGGCTGAGGAAACGCAATAGGAAGGAGTCTGATAAAATCCTGACAGTTAAAGGGAAAAGGAAGAGGAGGAGGACACGAGGCTCAGATGAGGAGTTCTCCAGCACTCAGAGGAAAATTACTGATCTTCTAGCTCCCCAAGATTCCCAAAGTATCTTCCTCCAACAGGACAGAATATAGGACAGAATATATCGGTGCTATCCAACCCCCCTAGAGGTCTCCTCAGCACTCATAGAATGGGACTCACCCCATCCGGAGGGAGCTACCATGGAGGATGTGCAAACACAACCTCTACTGCCTTACCCTGAGCTTGCCAAACCTGCAGCTCCCCGCTCCCTATCGAAGGAGCTTGGCAGGCCTGCGGCGCGGTTTACCAATTGCCCCTTATCCACTCTGACGCCTCTCTCCCTGTTGGATAAACTCAGTGAGATCGATGCCAAATTAGAGGCAATCAGGAGCCTCATCGTGGGACTGTCAGTTGAGAAATGTGAGAGACTAGGAATACAAGGGCACCAGGAGGAAAGGGTTGGCCTTAGTGCTGACCCTGTGATAATGTGCGTATCCAGCACGAAACTGTCGGGAACTCCCTACAACCCCACTGCCTTACATAAAAATCCAACTTCTCTGCAGCTACAAAACAACAGAATAGCATTATTGATTCGCGAATTAACTTGTAATCGCAATCGCTGGCATAACCACCAGGCTGTCAGAGGCTCCTTGTCCCTCCTAATGAAACGCAAAATAGGACCATCGGACGTAGAGGAGATAGTTTGGCTCCCCACCAAGAGGAACATCAAAAGGCTAGTACTCAGCTTTAAAGAGCCTGCCTATGTGAGAAGATTACTCAACATAAGGCAGGACTTGGCGGCATATGGAATTTTCACCAAGAGGACTTTCCTAAACACAACCAGAATCAGCTTGAGCCACGACCTGATTGCTCAAGTGAGCAAGAGCAAGACCCAGATCGGCCACTTCCCTCTGGAGCTGGGCCCCATCTTTGGTCTCAAGATCCCCGACAACCATAGATCGACAACCCACGCACACCACCCTTCATCAGCATCGACATCGCATGTTAACGCTACAAACAGCAGCAAGGCCATGGAAAGGCCCCGGATTGCTTCTGGGATCTCAAACCAAACTCAGCGCCTTTCGGATGAGCAGTGCCACACACTAAGGAAGAGGTTGGAAGCCCTGAAATTGAGAGTACAGGCAGTCAAGGCGGCCGGGAGAAGAGGCCAAGCTCCTCCTCCTTGCAACTGCCAGTCCCCCCTCCAGGTGCCTGTCTCCCTTCTATACCTCTAACACAAAGCAGGTCTCCAATCCCCCTTCCAGGAAAAAAGAGGTGGAGACTATCCTCAGACGACTCAAGCGGAGAAAAGGTTCCATCAGCCCCAAACAGATCTCACATGCAATATTTTGGAGGAAGGAACTGGCAAAATTACCTCTGCATATCCCTTGCCAGAGAAAACCCAATGAAATTCATGTTGTTGTCATAAGTAAAGTCAGCAACTAACTTGAGTCATGCATATAGTTCTCTTCATAATAATATAACCCCCCAAAATGGCAGGTCCCATTTCCAAGGAGTTTATAATCTACATTTTGATACTCAGGTAAAAATGAAGAAGGAGAGGTAGAAGCAAAAAGGAAAGATGCAACATGGAAGGATGCAGTTCACTGCTTATATCAGAAAGAGAGCAGAAACACTGTTTTTTCTCTCTCACTTCCAATATTTTGCCATCTCATTTATCACTAGAATAATCAATGGCTAATAACTCACTTACCTTTAGTGCTAATGTTTAGTATCCAACATTGAGTGTTGTTTCTTATTTTATGAGACTCTTTGCATCACTTTTATCATCAGCTTCCCTTTTTATGCTAATGGTTCTATCTATCAGTTTCCGAGTAATAGTGCAGGTATATGGTCCTCCTAACTGGATGAATGAGTACAGTAAGATGGATGTGTTTGTGCTGCTTATCAAATATGGAAACAAATGAGAAGGAATGAAGTGGGCACCAGTGTGCCATCATGGAGGTTAGTTCGCCCGAATGTGCTCAACAGTCAGCAAATAATGTTTTATAGCATTTTCCTAAAGACAAATACTAAATCCTGAGGGAAAGCAGACAGCAGAAGATAGGGTAGAGAGAAGTCAATGAAGATGGCATGGGGAGGAAGTGAATTTCAAATGCCAAATAGTCTCACAGCACTATGAATGTAGATGGAAGTATTTAGGAATGGGAGGTAACGGCAACAGAGGGATAGAAAGCAAGATACATAAAAAGGTTCAGGCTGTGCATAGCGCTTGTTTTGTGAGGTGTGGTGATAGCAGCAAGTGGCTGGTCTGTACTGTGACTTGCATGGTATTGTTTCAGTCGTGGCCCCATCTGTAATGCTGGACTATATTACTAGGTACTTCCACTATCATTATAAGGCATTTATCTGTATATTTGAAATATTTCTACGCCATCCATCTACAGCAGCATTTCGCATCCTGGGGGTCAGGACCCCTGTGGGGGTTGAAAGGGGGTTTCAGAGAAATCATCCAAGACCATCAGAAAACACATATTTCTGGTGGTCTTAGGAACTCCTTTGGTAGAGAAGGTTGAAGAACTCTCCACCTGTCCTCTTCCTTTTTGGAAACAGATGGTGAATCCTCCCACCAAAAGCCCTCTTCCGCTATAATTGGCTGACCTCTCAGCCAAGGGGAGGGCTGTTGCTGAGTCTCCAAGAAAGGAGGGGAGAGCAGGCGTGATCAGCGCATGGCAGCGTAATGCACCTGTGCAGGCAAGGGAGAGCATGAGGCTGGAGGGAGACTTGTGCAAGCGAGTCCCTTCAAGACATGAGGGTTCTGTGCAGGAAGTTTGGTCCAAATATATCATTGGTGGGGTTCCAAATGCTCTTTGATTGTATGTGAACTATAAATCCCAGCAACTACAATTCTGAAATGTCAAGGTCTATTTTCCCCAAACTCCACCAGTGTTCACATTTTGACATATTGAGTATTCATGCCAAGTTTGGTCCAGACCCATCATTGTTTGAGTCCACAGTGTCTCTGGATGTATATGAACTACAACTCCAAAACTCAAGTTCAATGCCCACCAAGCCCTTCCAGTATTTTCTATTGGTCATGGGAGTTCTGTGTGCCAAGTTTGGTTCGATTTCATCGTTGGAGTTCAGAATGTTCTTTGATTGTTGGTGAACTATAAATCCCAGCAACTTCAAATCCCAAATGACAAATCACTCCCCCCCAACCTCACCAGTATTCAAGTTTGGGTGTATCGGGTATTTGTGCCAAGTTTGGTCCAGTGAATGAAAATACATTCTGTATATCAGATATTTACATTATGATTCATAACAGTAGCAAAAATCCAGATATGAAGTAGCAATGAAAATAATTTTATGGTTGGAGGTTACCACAACATGAAGAACTGTATTAAGAGGTTGTGGCATTAAGAAGGCTGAGAACCACTGATCTACAGTTTTCATTGCTGTGTGAACATTTAATAAAAGCACTGGACTTCTTACAACCTATTAGCTTTGAAGTGGTGAGTGTCTGCCTCTCCAGATATGGTTGGACTGCAACTGCCATCAGCACTACCTACTATAGCCAATGGATGAGAGGTGATGATGGAAATTGCAGTCCAAGGTCTGAAAAAACACAAATCTACCATTGTTGAGATAAAGGGAAGGGAAGTAAATGGGATTTTGAGAAGTATTATTTGTTTAGTTACAGCCATTGTTGATTGTTTGAACATTACTTTAAATCAAAAACATGATGGCATAAACCATGTTTGAATGAGTAACATCCTTGAGTGTACCATTAATCATTTCCCTTTATATAAAGAGAAAAACTAACCAGAATGCTGTCGTTTATCATAATATCTATCGTTGGTGGTTTGGTGTACTTAAACAAATCACTATCATGAACCCATCTAAAATCATTTTTGTGTTGTCTTATGGATCCCACCGGGAGCCCCAAGTGGCGCAGTGGGTTAAACTGCTGAGCTGCTGAAATTGCTGACCAAAAGGTCGCTGGTTTGGATCCGGGGAACAGGGTGAACTCCCACTGTCAGCCTCAACTTCTGCCAACCTAGCAGTTTGAAAACATGCAACTGTGGGTAGATCAATAGGTACTACTCTGGTGGGAAGGTAACGTCATTCCATGCAGTCATGCTGGCCACATGAACTGGGAGGTGTCTATGGACAATGCTGGCTCTTTAGCTTAGAAATTGAGATTAGTACCAACCTCCAGAGTTGGACATGACTGGACTTAATGTCAGCGGAAAAACTTTACCTTTTACTAATGGATCCCAGCTTGTTTGGATAAGCATAACCATAGTCCTGAGTTACGTCACAGTAACTTTTTCCTGGTTAAATGTCTCTTAGGAGTGAAGGGGAAAAAATGAACTTCATGTTCATATTCTGGTTTATGAAGCCATAATTTGGGCTGAAGATAATGTGTCATTATGGAGCTTTGTGCTTTCAATAGACGGCTACAGTGCTCAAACCTATTCCAAAGTATTTCTAAGGAGAAAATCTGTTTTCAAGAAGGTGAAGGTTGGAACTTTAAACAGCAAACTTCTCTGGATTTTTGGGAAGCTCTCCTTAAATCTTGGGGTCCTTCCACACAGCCCTATACCCCAGAATATCAAGGCAGGAAATCCCACTCGGGTAACCCAGTTCAAAGCAGATGTTGTGGGATTTTCTGCCTTGATATTCTGTGTGGATGGGCCCTCGGTGAGGCTAGCTTTAAGTCTACTGGAATTTCACATGAATTATTTCTTGGCCTTTCCATCTTTTTAATTGTGTTTTAGTGACCATCCTGAAAAACACCCCTATTTAGTCTATTTAGGGAACATTTTCTAAAATGCGTACTGTAGCGGAGGGCATTCTCTGTAGCTGCCCCAAGTCTCTGGAACGGCCTCCCGGAGGAGATCCGCGCCATCCGCGCTCTTCTGCCCTTCCGCAAGGCCTTGAAGACTTGGCTCTTTAGGAAGGCGTTTGGCCCTTAACTCAACCACACTGTGTGCCATGCCGCCTATTCCCCCCCAGATTCTTATCTAGTCCCCCAGCCTTCGCTGAGGGCTAGTGTTTTTAATATGTTTTAACTGCTTTGATGTTTAATGTGTTTTAACTGTTTAATCTGTTTTATTACTCACGGTGTTTATGCTTCTTCTGTAAACCGCTCTGAGCTCCGGAGTGAGCGGTATACTAAATCGAAGTTAATAAATAAATAAATAAATAAATAAGGTCTTCGTTTGATGACATTTAAAATTATGATCTATATTATTTTTTAAAAATAAACATCTCTCCCACTCATGTACTTACAAAGGGGTTGGTTATGTAGAACCTAGAAAGGTACACTGTTATTAGAAGAGAGATTTCACTACTCGTGCTATTTTCCAGGCTTCTATGTTTGTGTATGGAATAGGCATCTTTGCATGGTACATAATCATGCTTGTCTTTGTTGCTTTCAAAATGCAATCATTGCCTACTTCTTTTCCACATAAGATGCCTTAGCTTGAAAAAAAACATATGACGTATTTAAAAGAGGAGAGCTGATAGTGCATTAACATTTTTATTTATGCCCAATATGCTCACATAAAAATAATTTGCATACATATGATTCAAGTTACAGATTAAGTCAGATTGGGTTACATATGGTCTGCAAGGTATCAGAGAGAATGGCAGGCTCCCTTCATATACATGGATGCATGGATGAAAAATAGGAGGATATTATCTGCATTTCAATGTGTTCCATACAGAGCTGCTCTATTTATATTATAAACATGTTCAAAGTTGCGTATTTGCCTGGGTCCTAAAAGCAGCCATTATCTGAACTATATGTGCAAATATTTGGAAACACTGACAATCGCTTCCCATGCCTTTAAACTGCTGCAGAGCATACTACATGGTTTTCTGTGTTTGGTTGCCATTTGTCTCTGCTCTGAGACAGTCCAATCAAAATTTCACTAAGTGATGTTTATTTAGCGGGGGTTCTATGGAATTGTGTGTTCTGAAATATTATGCTTTATACAACCACGATTATCTAAACTAAAAGACAATCCATTAAAATAATGCATGCCTTTAAAAATAAAGGACAACTTGCAACCCTATTAGCCATCTTGGTAACATCAATAACTTGAGCAGGGAGACAATTCATACAACAAATATTTCTCAGACTTTTAAAAGGAACTTGAAACTTACTATATCTTCCAGTATTCTCTCGGCTTTGAACCAACAATCCATCTTAGTGGACGGTTGCATGGGAAACCTTACTACAGTGTTTCCCAACCAGTGTGCCATGAGCAATCATCAGGTGTGCTGTGGGAAATTGGAAGCTCCAATACCCTTTCTTCCCCCTCCTGCCAAATACTTTTTCTTCTCCACTCGGGCTCCCTTCTTCCCAGCCTCGCTCTGCCTCGCTTTGCTCTGGGGCGAGTCTGTGCAGTAGCGCCCGCACGGGTCACATCTTCCTCCCTCCCCCCTCCCCTCCTGAACACGCTCATGCTGCTCCCTCTGATCAAAATGGCAGCAGGAACGGCAGTGTAGAAGAAAAAGTAAGTGTTCAGCAGGAGGGGGAAGAAAGGGCACGAAGGGGAAGGGGGAGGAAGAGGTCTCTGTCGAAATCTGGCATGGGCAAACTTGGACCTTCCAGGTGTTTTGGACTCCAACTCCCACCATTCCTGGCAGCCTCAGACTCTTTTCCTCCCCCCCCAGCCATTTAAGCAGAAAAGGGCCTCAGGCTGTTAGGAATGGTGGGAATTGAAGTCCAAAGCACCCAGAGGGCCGAAATTTTCCCATGCCTGTTTTAGGGACCTTAAAGTGGTGAGCCTCCTTCCAACATTGTGATTCTGGATAGAAAACAAACAACAACATAACATAACATTGTTTGAGTCCACAGTGCTGTCTGGGTGTAGGTGAACTACAACTTCCAAACTCAAGGTCAATTCCCAAGCAAACCCTTTCATTCAGGCATGTAGCCGGGGGGGGGGGGGCTAAGGGGGCTTCAGCCCCCCCCCCGAAATTCTCAGGGTGGTCCATGAAAAGGCCTTACTGGTACATTATTTAAACTGTTATGTCTATTCATATCATGATCTGATCACCATGCTCATTGTATCCCACATTAATGGGGGTTATTGAGATAACAATACAAAAGGTTTGCTAGGGTAGACCCTCTTCCACCCAGTCTCAGGCCCCCCCCGAACCAAACTCAGCCCCCCAATCAAAATCCTGGCTACGGCCCTGTTTTCAGTACTTTCTGTTGGTAATGAGAGTTCAATATGTCAAGTTTGGTTCAATTCCATTGTTGCAAGAGTTCAGGATGCTCTTTGATTGTGTGTTAACTATAAATCCCAGAAACTGTAACTCCCAAATGTCAAGGTCTATTTTCCCCAAACTCCATCTGTGTTCACATTTGGGCATATTGAGGATTCATGCCAAGTTTGGTCCTGATCCAACATTGTTTGAGTCCACAGTGCTCTGGATATAGGTCAACTACAACTCCAATATCTCTGGATATAGGTCAACTACAACTCCAAAACCCAAGGTCAATGCCCACCAAACTCTTATAGTATTTTCTCTTGGTTATGGGAGTTCTGTGTGGGAAGTTTGTGTCTTTCTGCCATTCCTGCCAGGATATCTATGTTGTGTTCATCGAAACAGATCCAGGTTTCACACTGAGTGTATAAATACATTTTAAAACATATTAACTATATGTATTACTTTGTTAGAGTGTCATTTTGTGTCATTTTGGTTGGTGGTGTGCCCCAGGATTTTGTTAATGTAAAAAATGTGCCGCGGCTCAAAAAAGGTTGAAAAACACTGCCTTACTACATCTGTGTAAGAGCTACTCAACATAGATTATGGCAAATGAAAGGCACCAGATCTTGTCTGATCATCATCTATTATTATTATTATTATTATTATTATTATTATTATTTACGGTACTTCTACCCTGCCCTTCTCACCCCCGGAGGAGGACTCAGGGCGGCTAACAAGGCAACAATTCGATGCCTAAATTACAATAAAAAACCATAAAATACAAAATTCCAACATTTAAACAACATTTCAATACTAAATTACATTAAAAACATTAAAAACAATCTAAAGATCATCTTAGCTTAGTACTTAGATGGAAGACCACCAATGGATCTCAAGGGCTGTAGGCGCTTTCAGAGGAGGGAACAGAGGAGGGAACTGATAAAATTATCTCCAAATATTCCTTACAGAATGCATGAGGTCGCCATAAATTGATAGATGATTTGAAGGTACATAGAGACACATACCTAAAAACTGTATCTTGATTTACACTCAATTATTCACTAGATCTTCCCTACCAAGGACCTCCTATTTGCCCAGTGCTTATACCTGAAGTATAAGAACTAAGTAGTTCTTCTCAGGACCCTTCTACACTTCCATATAATCCAGATTTTCAAAGAAGATAATCTACATTATCTGCTTGATTATAAGAGGCCCCTTCTACACTGCCATATATAATTAATATAATATAATATAATATATATACCTGCTTTGAACTGGCAGTGTGGACTCATGTAATCCAGTTCAAAGCAAATAACATGGATTATCTGCTTTGATAATCTGGATTTTATATGGTAGTGTAGAAGGGGCCTCAGAATCTTGCATTTTGAACCTTGCTGGTAGATACTGACTGGGTCTACATTGTCATATAATCAGATTATCAAATCAGATAGTCCACATTATCTGCTTTGGACTGGATTATATGAGTCTATACTGCCATATAATTCAGTTCGAAGCAGATAATCTGGATTTTATATGGCAGTGTAGAAGGGGCCACTGTCAGATCCTTCCCTGAGTTCCAGTATTTATGATTTGTTTGCTGGTGATTTCTGTTTAGGCCCCTTCTACACTGCCATATAATCCAGATTGTCTGCTTTGAACTGAATTATGGGGCTGTTTAGACTCATATAATCCAGTTCAAAGATGTTAATCTGGACTATATGGCAGTGTCAAAGTGGTCTCAGATGCTCAGACCAACACTTAAAAATATTTCATTGCTGAAATCTATCTCACTGTCCCAAGAGTGAAAGAGCAGAAGGAAGTTCACCATGATAACACTTATTTGTTAAAATCTACAATCTTATTTTGATTGCCTTTATGCCTCAGTGAGCATTTAATGTGTTTGTCCATAAAATTTATTTTAGGTAAATTGGAAGTTCTGGAAAGAATGTAATGTGTGAAATGGATTCTATGCCATCCTCTGAGTTTCTCAACTGTTTTAATTTTTCCTATTGCAGGGAAACAGGTTTAGAGTGGCCTGAAAAATCCAGCGATGTTTGCATGAGGCCACCTGTAAGAAATACCTAGATGGTTGATGAAGACTGCCTCTTAAAAGAGGTGGTAGGAAATTTGACTATGGACCACATAGCCCATGGGGGCTGTGCTGTTGTGTTGGCAGTTGCTGGTGAAAGGGAAGGCATGCAGGATGCCTCCTGGTACCCTGTGCCATCCCTCCTTCCCCATCACATGGAAGAAAGGGCGGCAACATGCATTGCCCTGCCATCCTTTCCCCATCATATATGGAAAAGGGGAGGAAAGTGTGAGTAGCTCCATCAGAGCTACCCAAAACAGACCCCCCCCCCCCCCTGTAGCGGAGAAAGTGCCTTCTGGCACTTCCCCTCCACTTTGGGAGGAATGTGTGCGGGGCCTGCTGTGCAATGTCTGATGCCGCGGATAAAAGCAGCAATACAGGATTATTTTGCCCTATGTGATGAGGTCCTATAACTTGAAAAAAATGCCGAACAGTTGAAATCATTCATAAAATTTAAACAGGGGGGTTTAAATTTTTTAATGTGTTTTAATGTATTTTAATTGTATTTTTAAATGAATTTTATGTGCTTGCTTCTCTTCTGTAAACCGCTCTGGGCACCAGAGAGAGCGGTATAGCAAATCGAATTTAATAAATTAATAAATAAATAAATAAAATAAGAGCAATTAAGGGTACTGCTTGTATTTTAAATATGATTGTATCCTCTGCTCATAAATCTCACAGAGGAGCAGTTATATACTGAGGAACCTGTATTTTGAAGAGATAAGTTGTAATCTGGTTGTTGTTTTTTTGCAAAATTACAAAAACAGGACCCAACAGTGATGCTTGCTTAGGCAATCCCTCATAGTCCCTCTCTCTCTTTGAGGGAGAGCCGCTGATCCCGGCCCCGTCGGTGAAGAGTCTCGGTGTGATACTAGACTCGAGACTCTCACTGGAGGCCCAGGTTGCTGCGACAAGTAAGGGAGCTTTTTTCCACCTACGCCAGGCACGTCAACTGGCACCTTACCTTCCATCAGATGTGCTGGCTACTGTGGTCCATGCCACAGTGACATCACGGCTGGACTACTGTAATGCCTTGTACGTGGGGTTGCCGCAGTCAACCACTCGTAAAATCCAGCTGGTGCAGAATGCAGCCGCCAGACTCCTCACCGGGACACCACTGAGATGCCATATCGCGCCATCTCTGCAGCGCCTGCACTGGCTGCCAGTCGAGCTCAGAGCCATCCACAAGATCCTGTCGCTTACCTTTAAGGCCCTCCATGGTGCCGGCCCAGCTTATTTAAAAGACCGCTTGTCCGAACCAGCTCATTTAAGGTCGCCGCGCTCAGGAAACAGGGACCTTCTCCGCATCCCAGGTGTGAGTGAGGCTCGCCTCGACACCACGAGACGGAGAGCTTTTTCCATCGCGGCCCCTGTTCTTTGGAACTTGATGCCGGCGGATCAGAGAGCTATCCGGGACATGCCCCAGTTCTTGACCGCACTGAAGACCTGGCTCTTCCGAAGGCTTATGGCTAAGGACACCTCCCAGACTTAGCCTGAGCTACTGGAACTATTTTAATTAATCTTTTTATTCTTTTAGCTTTTAACTATTGAATTCTTTTATGTGTTTTTGTGTGTAAGTCGCCCGGAGCACTGACGTGGAGGGCGACTCATAAATAATAAAATCAATCAATCAATCAATCAATAGTCTGAAGATGACGGTCCTCCAAGTGTAGTGTCTTGGCGATGGATATGTGGAGCCCTATTCTTGATCCACATGTTCTCTCTCAGTGAGGACATTGGTTTCCAAGTGGAAGGTAGTCCCATTCAGCGTTGGCTTGATGTGCCTTCCTCTTGGCACGTTTCTCCCTTTTACCCCCCTCTTTGAATTCTGTAGGACTGCTGGTCACAGCTGAACTCCAGTTAGAGTGCTCAGGGTCAGGGCTTCCCAGTTCTCCGTGTCTATGTCACAGTATTTAAGGCCATCTTTAAATCTCTTTTTCTGTCCAACAACATTACGTTTCCCATTCTTGAGTTGGGAGTATAGTAACCACTTTGGGAGGCAGTGATCAGGCATTCGGACAGTGTGACCAGTCCAGTGGAGTTGATAGTGTAGGGGCATTGCTTCCTCTTTGCTTCTTCCAGCACGCTGACATTTGTCCGCCTATCCTCCCAAGAGATTTGCAGGATTTTTCGAAGGCAACGCTGATGGTATTATTTTAGGAGTTGAGTGTGATGTCTGTTGACACTCAATGTTTTTCCAGCATTTAGTAGGGTTGAAAGGACAATAGCTTTATCAACAAGCACCTTTGCCTCCCTACGGATGTCCCAATCCTCAAACACTCTCTGCTTCATTCAGAAAAATGCTGCACTCAGAGTGCTCAGGCGGTATTGTATTTCAGTGTCAGTGTTGACCAACAATAATATTAATCAAAGGTTAATACAACAACTGTATTATGTGCTTTGCGATGAATCCTGGCTAAGTATTGGACTTGCATCTAGGTTTGGAAATACTACTACTACTACTACTACTAATAATAATAATATAATAAAATTAGCTTGGATCTACTTTCGATCCTACTCATTAATATACCCGCTGGCTAACATTCTTGATCTCGAAATTAGAAGGTTCTTCTCCCTCATATGGGACCCAGAAGAATGAATAAGAGAGATATTTTATATCATGTTGCACATTAAGGCTGCAATTGATTAACCTTGGCCTTCTGGCATTTAAATCAATGATATCTCAGTGGAAAGAAACAAGATTTAGTGCAAAAAAAAGCAATTTGTTGGTGGATCTCAAGGTGCAAGATTTATTTTTACCTTTTCTACTACTACTATTATTGCTACTACTAAAAGTAAGCTCAATCAAGATGAAATTTTAGCACCTTTTTAGCATCATTGATTTAAGTGGGAAAGTTAAATACATGTTTAAACCCTTATCTCTAAAATAAATTAATCTAGAGATGATTGGATTGAGCCCAGAATTAAAATATCAGAGAAATAGAAAAAAATGTTCCTAGGAGAAGAGAATCCCCCAATTACTTTTTAAAAAATGGTTTGGGCTTACATAATATGTTTTCATAATACAGAAAGAAAACACAAAACAAGTCTTTTACAGTGTAACTGTTCAAGAATCACTATGTGTGCGTGGGAAAACTCGATAAAAGTAACTGTATATGTTCCATTCTTTACTGCAGTCATCAGCTCTTCACTTTAATTTCAGTATAAGTAGGACATGTGTTGACTGAAGAGAGTTGCATAAATCACAGCTTTTTCTTTTTTTAAAAAAGCCTTGTTTTGAGACATTATCCCTTTCATTCTAATGGAATTCAGCCAGATTTTCCATGACCTTAACACCCAATCATGCTCAAGATTAGCCAATTGCTAGCTAATCCTTACTAGCCAAACCCCTCTGGAGGAAGGAGACAGACAAAGAGAAGCCGGCACATCGAACCAGCTGCTTTATTACTATGAGAGGAAGGATATTACATACACTTACCTTCCAACTGGAATACCCAAGTTATCTCAATGACACATTAGAGCAGTGTTTCTCAACCAGTGTGCCGTGGCACACTAGTGTGCCGTGAGCGATCATCAGGTGTGCCGTGAGAAAAGCTCTCTGCCCCCCTTCCTTCCCCCCCCTCCTGCCAAACTCCTGCTGCTTGGGGGAGGAGAAGGAAGGGCCGGGCGGTGGCGAAGAAAAAGAAGGGGCCGGGGCGCCGCCTCCTTTGGCCGTTTCCCCAGGCAGCCTCCAATCCGCCATGACTCTCGCCCCTCGCTCGCTGAAGCCGCACGGAGGAGGACCCCGTCCACTGAAGCCCGCCCACCACTCATGCTCTTCCTCTGTGGGAGAGCTGAAGCCGGGGGAGGGGGCAGGGCATGGCGCCCTCCCCCACCCCCCGGCTTCAGCGCTCACACAGCTTCGCCAGCCTTGAGGTGGCAGTGCCAAGCCAGCAGTGGCAGAGCCAACACAATGCTGGCTTGGCACTGCCCCCTCAAGGCTGGTGAAGCTGTGGGAGAACTGAAGCCGGGGGAAGGGGGCGGGGCGTGGCACGGCCTGGCCCCTTCCCTGGCTTCGGCACTCCCAGCAGCTGCTCCCAGGGGCCACCATCCCCCAGCCGTTCTTTACTGTGTTAGAGTGTCATTTTGTGTCATTTTGGTTGGTGGTGTGCCCCCGGATTTTTTAAATGTTAAAAGTGTGCCGCAGCTCAAAAAAGGTTGGGAAACACTGCATTAGAGGATGGAAGAAATACAACATAACAAGAAAGATAAGCTATCAAAGACCTCAACTCAGATCCAGATATCATCATTCTCCCAGGAGACAATGGGAATACCACAGTAATCATGGAAACAGAACAATACAAAGCAAAGATCAGACAACTCCTGGATCTCACAATATACAGATAACTAAAACAAAACCCAACCAACAAAATAACCAGAAAAACTAACACTCTGATCAAGAACTCCTCAATCAACTTCGACATAGGCCTACAACTATGCAAATTGGAAGCTCTCCCACATAGCCTTTTTGGATTCCAAAAAATCCATGAGTGCCATTGGACCCCCCACATACGATTTGGCAAAATCTTTGGCTGCACAGTTACAAACCCATATTGGGTCACTATGCACTACATCGTAACAAAAAATGTGGCTTTTTTCTGGGAATGGATTAATAGCATTTCAATACATTTCAATGGGAATATTCACTTTAAGATACGAAAACAAATGTTTCTGTTTTACAGGGATAGCCTACTGTCATACACTTTCTCATCTGATACTAAAACATCCCAGTTGATATCTCTTCCTCCCACTTTTGGCATTTGTCCTCAGCTTACTTCAGCAGCTCCAAACTGAGTTCAAAGCATAACATCAGAATGGCTCCCTCCCTGTTATCCTTCAGGAAACAAATAAAAACTTTCCTTAGGAAGGAAGCCTTTGGGGAAAACAATAGTTAAGTTGGGTTAAGTGTAATGGGTATGGAATATGGCAATGGGAAAGTGATGGGTTTTAACCTTAATTATAGGGGTTTAAACTATTGTCTTATCCTGTACTACTATTTTAGATTAGTTATATAAATTTGATATGTATTTATTGATATGTATTTTGAATATGATGTGGGTTAAGTTGAATGGCATCGAATGGCTGCCGTATGTGAGCTGCTCTGAGTCCCTCTGTGAAGGAGAGAGGACAGGATATAATACAAAGTAAATAAAGTAAAATAAAGGATGATTTCTTTGAGATTTCACCTCCATTGAAAGCACCATTATGCAACACATGGATTCAGGAAGAGAAAGCTTGGCTACAGCCTGTGGAATAATAAGGGAAAGACCTTTGTATGTACTATAGATATAGAAGTGTTTTTGGAAAAGGAAACGAGAGTCAACACATATGTTAACTCAGTGTACTGTAGACATTACATCCATCAACCAGTTGCTTTATAAGGGATTGTTTACACGAGGAGCAGAGTTGGTTAAAAACATCCACATCTTTAATCTGCATGTAATTAACTGATGGGACTGATCCTACCATTTCATCATCTCACCTTCACTCCTTATCTTAAAAGAGAACACTTAATACAAATTTTGACAGTTGTTTTTGTAAAAGTGCCAATCTTCTATCACTGTTCCCTTGAAATGAGTTTCCGTAACTCGGTCTTTTTCATCAGAAAGATATATAATATAAAGTTCTAGGTATGTTGTAAATAGAGTTAGGGACTTGGTGAAACGCTACTTACATTTCTGAAAAGGTTGCTGTCTTCTGATGTCAAGGTCATTGAGACCTTGCATGATTCATTACTTAATATTCTTATCATTCTTCTACTTTAACCTTGAACTACTTTGTTTCCTGAAAAATTAAGCCTTTCTGATATGTGTATATCTTTGCTTTTTCTTTGTGGACTTTGTGAATGCACACATATGAAGTATCTGCACCTGTGCAGGCTCCAACGGAAAATGGCCCCAATGTCGATGGGTGAGACATCAAAGGTGCGAGAGTTTGCTGGTAGAGAAGACATTTCAGGCAAGTGGCCCTGTTCTTCCTGGCCGTGTACAATTGGCAGTGGTGGCAGGAAGAAATAATGTGGGCCTCGCCATGGCAGAAAAGACACTTTGAGTGCTTGTCATAGTCCGGGAATTTACCCAAACATTGAGAACAACACTTGGAGTGTGTTGTTGACATAGCGAAGGAAGTTTCCGAATTGAGCTTTGTGGTGGAAAAACAGGAACTGCAGAGTGTGCACCGGGGGGGTTTAATGACCTGCAGAGGAGACTGGGTGGAAATCCTACCTGGAAATCTTTCCTTGTGGAGATGCTCCAAACCTTTATTTTTTCTTCGTGGGCTCTGTGAATGCACACGTATGAAGTCTGCGCGCCAAGCAGGCTTCCAATGGAAGTTTGAATTTTTCAAGTTTTGGCGGTAACCACGCCCAGCGGTCCCAGAGGGCATAAAAGCGGCTCCGTGCGCGCCCACCACATTCCTTTGTTTTCCACCATCTGGGTAACATCAGAAATTTTCCTTGTGGTTGTGTGGGATAGCATGTCTACAACCAGCTTCAAGAAGTGCATCTCCTATAGTGGAAAGATCCCGGACTGTAACGGTCATTCGAGGTGCCTTCGGTGTCTCGGGGAGGGACACGTCATTCTGACCTGCCGATACTGCCAGGCCCTCTCCGCACAGTCGAGAAAGAGTAGAGCACGAAGGCTTCGGGCCTACCTGCTCGAGCAATCCCTTGCTCCAGCTCAGATGGCGACGGCTGTCCCATCCACCTCCTCCGGGGTCAGGGCGGCTGCTCCGGCCCCCTTGGTGTCGACCGCTCACCCGGCTGGGAAGAAGTGTCCACCGAAGGAGAAGTCCAGATTGAAGTCCACCACTTCAAAGACCTCAAAGACATTGAAGACTTCGGCACCGAAGGAGGTTGTGTGCACGGTAACCACCGAAACCATGCAGCCGGCTCCCTCCCGGCGGCCGGCGGTGAGCTCGATGGCGTCGGGCCTTTCCCAGAGGTCGGCCATCTCGAGGACTCCCTCCAACAAGGCCATGCAGATTGCCTTCCGGAGTTCAAGTGAGGAGGCCCAGAGAGCTGAGACCAGAGGCCTAGTACCGGTGACTCCCGGAAAGTCTTTGGAGGCCGCTGCCTCAAGACCGCCGTCTTCGAAGAGACGGAGGATGGCACCTTCTTCGACCTCCACCTCATTGAAGACGCCTGCCTCAGCTACCTCCTCAAGCTCATCGCCTACTCCCTCTCTCGCTGTGGAGAGAGGTGTAGTGCCGATAAGAGACTCACCGGAAAACTCGGTACAAACAGTTGTCCAGATACCGCCGGCTCAGCCTTCGATCACACAACTCTTCGTGGCACTGACCCCAGAAAAGGGCCATCAGACCACCAGGTTGGCCTTAGCTTCGGCATCGAAGAGGCCTCCACAAGTTCCCTCTGTGTTGTCCACGGCATCAGCTCCTGTCTTGACTACCGTTGCCTTGTCGACCACCTCACTTCCGGCTGGACCGGAAATTAGGGCCCCAATAGCTGCCTCCAGCAATGACCTCGAGGAGGGAGAAGCTCCGAGATCAGTGCTCTCAGGGTCGGTGATCTCTATTGCGGTGGACCGGACACCCTCAACACAGACCTGTGATCCTGAGCCTTCCACGTTGCCGACGGATAGTGCCCGCGCCTTTGGTGATCAAGTGGGCAGAATGGCGACGGCTCTCGGTATCGAGACCTACGTGCCGAAGCGATCGAGCTCCTGCTCCGTCTTCAGCCATGTACAGACCCAGGACTCCTCCCAGCCTCATCTGCCTTTGCTAGAGCCCCTGGAGGAGGTGGTGAAGTCATCATGGAAGACCCCGTCAGCCATTCCACCGACCTCTAAAAGAATCGAGGCATGGTACAAGACTGACGAGAGGGAGAAGGAGTGGCTGAACCAACATCCAGCCCCCAACTCTATGATTGTGATGTCAGCCCAGATCTCGGGTCGTGAGTCTACCGCTCCTACCGACCGAGAAGGCAAGAGGTTCGACGCCGTCAGTCGAAAGATCTACGCCGGAGGCTTACTCTTGACCAAACTGCCGAACTATGGGGCATGTATGGGCGCATACCACCAGATTCTCTGGGAAAGGGCTCAACCCTTTTTCCTGAATCTGCCACAGGAGCAACAGGCGGCCCTGACGTCCATCAGCCAGGAAGCCTACGCCTTGGCCCATCATCAAATCCTGATGGCAAGGCACACCGGCGACACGGCGGGAAAGCTGCTGGCTCACGGCGTCGCCATCAGGAGGCATGCTTGGCTGAAGTCCTCCGGTTTGTCCTCGAACTCCCGTCAGGTGATCGAGGATCTACCCTTTGATACCCCGGGACTATTCTATGCGGGCACTGACGAGAAGTTGAAGGTGAACCACGACTTCAAGCTTCTCACAGCCAAGCTCGACTGTCCGCCTCCACAACAGAGGGCCAGGTACTCCTACCAACGACCTCGGTACCAGCCACGCTCGCAGTACCGTCAGTCACCACGGCCCTACACAAGTCCGCAGCAGCAGCAGCAGCCCAGACAACAACAACAGCAGCAGCAGCAGGGCTGACCCCACCAGAACCAGCGTTCCAGACCACGCCAGGCCTCTGGCAACGGCCAATCCAGGCGCCGTGTTTGACAGGATGCAGGACGCCGCGGCTTCCTCGCCTGGTACCGTTGCCACTTTCATGCCTCCTCTCATCGACCGACCTCAGCTGACATCAGACCCCGCCATTTGGAGACCACCTGGCTCCCTTAATCGATGCTGACGTCTCATCATCTCCGATGCATGGGTGCTCCGGATTGTTGAAGACGGCTATGCCTTGGAGTTCGAAGAGCTCCCGCCAACGAGGCTCATCGTTGAGACCGAGCTGTCAGACGATCCTGAGGTCGGCACACTGCTTCAAAAGGAAGCGATATCACCGTCCCCGAAGAAGCAAGACAGGAGGGCATTCTTCTCTCGGTACTTCACCGTTCCGAAGCCTGATGGTACCCTGCGACCCATCCTTGACATCAGGGACTTAAATGCGTACATTTTGCCGAGGAAGTTCAGGATGGTGTCAGTGTCGTCCATTCTCCCACTACTCCACTCCGGCGACCACTTCTCCTCCATAGACTTGAGAGACGCGTATTTCTATCTCTCCATACTGCTGCCCCATCGACGATTCCTCTCGTTCAAGGTGGCCGGGCAGACGTACCAATACAACGTCCTCCCCTTCGGCCTTGTGACTGCCCCCAGGACATTCTCAAAGTGCATGTCGGTGGTGGTTGCACATTTAAGACAACAGAAAATCCGCATTTTTTCGTATCTGGACGACTGGTTGCTGGCGGCCCAGTCTCCAGGCTTGCTGTGAGACCAAGTCTCAACCACCTTGGCATCTCAACTTGCCCCGACAACTTGCATCAAGTTCATCGGGACAATGTTCAACTCTGTGGAGCAGCTCGCCTTCCTGCCCGATGTCAGGTTCCAGGCACTCCGTCGAGAGGCGGAACTTTGCCGGGAAGCCACGTCCGTGACGGCAAAACAGTTCCAGGTCACGCTTGGCCACATGGCATCGACCGTCGCCGTGACCTTGCTAGCAAGACTACGGTTTCGACCGCTGCAACGGTGGTTCCTCGACCATTTCAACCCCGTCGTGGAACACCACTCAAAGACACTCTCATTGCCAAAAGCAGTAAGGGACTCCCTCCAATGGTGGACATCCCGACACTACGTTTGCGTCGGAGTGCCATTCCACGCGACTCCCCCGTCCATCACCTTGACGACCGATGCGTCACTGTCAGCTTGGGGATGCCATACAGGAGATCTGTCGATCAACGACCAATGGCCAACAGTCGAGAAGTTGCACCTTATCAACTACCTCGAACTCCTGGCCATCTTCAAGGCACTGTGAGCTTTCGCTCCCCTGGTCGCCGGGAAAGTAGTACTGGTCAGGACAGACAACATAGTGGCCATGTACTACGTGAACAAGCAGGGTGGAACCGGATCAAGGAAACTCTTGTCCCTCTCCCAGGTGCTGTGGGAATGGTGCGTCGACCACCAGACCGTTCCCCGGGCCGTACATCTCCCGGGGGATCAGAACACAGAGGCCGACATACTCAGCAGAACCCGGTGGTCATCCCACGAATGGATGCTCCACCCAGAGGAGTTGCATCGCCTCTTCCAGGACTGGGGCTTCCCCGACGCAGATCTCTTCGCGTCGCCGGACAACAATCAACTGCCTCGGTTCGGTGCCAGGCTTCCCCCGGATGCCCATCCGGGATGCCTCAGGGACGCACTCCTGTGCGACTGGTCGGCAGGGTTCCTGTACCTATTCCCCCTGTTCCCGCTGCTCCTTCGGGTGGTCGAGAGTATTCAACTTTCCAGAACCGACTGCATTCTTGTCGCTCCCTATTGGCCGAGACAGGTCTGGTTCCCAGCGCTCCTGCAGCTCTCCAACAGCCACTACCGACACCTCCCGTGTCGACCTGACCTGTTAACAAGAGAGGGAGGCCTGCTTTTTCATCTGGACCTGCCCTCACTGCACCTGACGGCGTGGAGGATCCAGCCCTAGCAGACGTCACTCCCGCAGTGGCTTCGATCCTGGCGGTGGCACACAAGCCTTCAACGTCAAGGGCCTACTCGGCGTGCCTTGCCCGCTTCACAGAGTTCCAGACCCTCCACGATGATCGAACCTTCCCACCTTCGGTGCCTAAGGTTCTCGACTTCCTGGCTTCCCTGATCCAGAGGGGTCTCTCCATGTCGTCGCTAAAGACACATCTTGCGGCGTTGACGTGGCATAGCCAGCAGAGAGGCGGCCCTTCTTTCTTCCAGTTCCCGATGGTCAGGACGTTTCTGAAGGGTGTCAAACAACCTCCATCTCCCGGTGCACCCACCGACAGCAGGATGGAACTTTGACCTCGTGCTGTCATGCCTCATGGCACCACCCTTTGAACCGCTTGCTGCTGTCGACCTACGCCTCCTTTTTTGGAAGGTGGCGTTCCTGGTGGCCATTGCTTCGGCCCGTCGACCTTCCGAGCTGGCAGCCCTGTGGTTAGACGAACCCTACCTCCTTTTCCTGGTGGATAGGGCTATTCTACGGACTGACATCACCTTCCTGCCGAAGGTAGTGTCCCCTTTTCACTTGAACACTGACATTGTACTGCCAGATTTGTTTCCTGAGACGGCCTCCGAGGAGGAGAGGACTCTCCATACCCTTGATGCCCTCTTAGCATACAGGGACAAATCTGCCGACCTCAGAAGATCGAACAGACTGTTTGTGTCTTACGCTACCGACAAGCTGGGCTTGCCGGTATCGTCACAACAACTGTCTAACTGGGTCACTTCCCTAGTCGAGCTATGCTACGAGATAGCTTGGCAACCACCCCCACCACGGGTGAAGGGACGCTCGACCAGGGCTGTGGCGGCTTCCACCGCCTTCCTGAGAGGGGTTCTCCTTGATGCTATCTGTAGGGCGGCCATTAGGGCCAATCCCTCAACTTTTATCACCCACTACCGGGTTGATACTCTCCACAGAAGGGACGTGGCCTTTGGCCGGTCTGTCCTTAAACCTCTATTTTCCTGAAAGGTCTATGGTTGAAAACCGGTAGGGCATTCCCTCGGTCGACCGATTGTTTTGTTTTCTCAGGGCATTGGTATCAGGCACCCCTCCTTGGTCCCATACCTGCAGTTGTTTTGCCCCCTCCTATGGAGGCTGGACCAACCTGTTATTGTTACATGTATGTGCCATGCCCATAGTTCCCCTTGGGTCACTGCATTCCAACAGGATGCTTTAGCGCGCTTCTCCCCTCGGAGGATTGTTATATTGGTTTTGCACTGTGTTCTTTGTGCACTTTATGATGATGTGAGGCCTGCGTGCCTGGCATGAATGGTGCTTGTTGCACTACATTGACAAGTGATGGGAGCCTGCCTTCCATCCCTTATTTATTACAGTTATTTATTAACATTGCTTGTTGCAATAAACTTGTTGTTTGGTTCTTAAACTTTGGTCGGTTTGTTCCCACCTCCAGAACCTCAGCTTCCACGAAGAATAATGGTAGGTTACATACCTGTGACCATCTTTCTTCGAGTGGAGCTCTGTGAATCCACACTATCCCACCCGGCCGTCCCCTCTTATACAAACCGCCCCTTCCTCGTTACCTATGTGGCGTAGGAATGTGGTGGGCGCGCATGGAGCCGCTTTTATGCTCTCCAGGACCGCTGGGTGGGGTTACCACCTAAACTTGAAAAATTCAAACTTGGCGCGCAGACTTCATAAATGTGGATTCACAGAGCTCCACTCGAAGAAAGATGGTCACAGGTATGTAACCTACCATTTTTGCTGGATTATGTTACAAGATAGTTATGTACATAAGTTTCCAGCTCCATCTTAATTTTTCTCTCTCTTTTTCATACACACAAAGAAGCACACATTTAAGATTGTTTTTAATCCATAAGCTGAAACAATGGAATCCCCTTTTCAAATAAGTTGACAACATTTTTAATTCTTATCTTGGTAAACAATAGGACTTATGGAGAGCTTATGTCTGGACTGAATAAAACCCTACAAGTTTAAAGATGTAATTTGATATAAAGACGTTAGTGCATTAACAGTGTATAGAAATGCAGTTTAACTTCAGAAAATGCGTTGCCTTCTGTCTTTTTTTTGGTGAGGATAAAGTAAAAATTTACTTTGATAATGTGAACTGTTATATAATTCTACATAATTATATTAACTGGAAAAACTAGACTAGTTTTAAATTGATTGGGCAAAAGCATCTTTTCCAAGCTTTGAAAGCTCTTTGTAATTCTCTTTGCTCTGGCAAGAATATCTGCCCTCCAGCCTCAAAGCTGGATAATGACATCATGTTGTTGTTACTTTTATTATCTGATACCCATTCATTTTTTTAAAAGTATTAGAATCAGAAGATTACGAAAATCAAAGAAAAACATCAGCAACATGCAGATTAATTTGAATACATAAAAATAACTATAGTGTTAAGGGAAGAA
>JARBWK010000014.1:25195608-25295608 GCA_030556195.1 Anolis apletophallus | reverse complement strand
TGTTTGTCTGCAATCCCCTTTCCACCACAGTTAACAGTACAAAAGGTGAGCTGAGGAACATGGCTTAATGGTTATCTTTTCTTTTTACTTTTCTCCTGCAAAGGAATTGATATAAAAGGGGATTATAATACAACCTCAAACTTCTGCTCTTGGATCAAATCTGGCCAGACCTGCCCTTTGAAAGCTTTCTCTGGACACTTACGATAAGATTAGCATCTCTTTTCAGGTCATCAGAGTAGCCAGTAGCTTAGAGCTATGTTTTCTGTGCCTGAATTCAGTAATTTCATAATGTGTCTAAGATATTGTCTGCGTTGGCTTGGAATAGTGCTATTTATGTTACAGTGCCTGTGCTCTAGAACTCTGCTCTAAAACAAATTAGATAAGCGTTGACCTTTCTGGGTTAATAGTACTTTCTGATGTACTTATTTCAACAAGCTTTTCTGAAACATTAGATCTTTTATTTGTATATCACTTAAACATTTTTAATGCAAGAAGTTCAGGAAATTACAAAGGGATGTAGCTCTGTCCTACTTTCCACTGTATTTAATAGGGCTTCTTTCTAAGTACTGTAGGTGTGCACAGGATTATAAAGTTCATAGAAGTTGCTATGGTTCGCAGGTTTGCAGCTTGGGAGTGATCCTGGACTCATCGCTGAGCCTGGAACCCCAGGTCTCGGCAGTGACCAGGGGAGCTTTTGCACAGTTAAGACTCGTGCGCCAGCTGCGCTCGTACCTTGGAAAGTCTGATCTGGCTACGGTTGTCCACACTCTGGTCACATCCTGAATAGATTACTGCAATGCACTGTACGTGGGGCTGCCTTTGAAGACAGTTCGAAAATTGCAGTTAGTCCAACAGGCGGCAGCCAGATTGTTAACCGGAGATACATTCAGGGAGCATACTACCCCCCTGTTGTGTCAGCTCCGCTGGCTGCCTGTCCACTTCCGAGCTCAATTCAAAGTGCTGGTTTTGACCTATACAGTTCTGGCCCAGCTTACTTGTCCGAACGCATCTGCCGCTACGTCCCACCTCGTAATTTAAGATCAGCCGGGGAGGCCCTGCTCTCGCTCCCGCCAACTTCTCAAATGTGGTTGGTGGGGACGAGAGAGAGGGCCTTTTCGGTGGTGGCTCCTCGTCTGTGGAATGCGCTTCCAAGCGACATACAATCAACCCCATCCCTCCTGGCATTCAGGAAAAAAGTGAAATCATGGCTCTGGGACCAGGCTTTTGTACATTAGCACAATGCAGCACTTTGGATTGTAATTGTAATTGGTAAGTTGATGGTTATGGCTCAATACTTACGTGGTGGACGGAACTCTGTTTTTAACTTAAGTGTATGTGTATTATGTGTTAATGCTAATTGTATTTTAATTCTGAATGTCTATGGTTTTATATTGTATTTATATTGTGTATCGGCATCAAATTGTTGCCTTGTGTTAGGCTGCTCTAAGTCCCCCCTCGGGTTGAGAAGAGCAGGGTAGAAATGATGTAAATAATAATAATAAATAATAATATGGCTGAAATTGCGGATCATTGGCTTTTGTTTCATGTTGTTCCCTCTCCCACACATTAAGTGATCTAGTAGATCTAATGCTCAGTGCACATGCTTCAATTTGTCAAAGATTTGGAATTGGTTGTTCTGCATTGTACCATATTGTCCAACAATATATTACCACCCATTGATTTTCCTCGCTCTCAGTATATTTTAGCACAACATAATCTGTTTTTCTTGATCTGTCTCTGAAATACCTCTGCTTCTCTGCTGTGTGTACATCTTTGCATAAACATGTCGACCTCTGATGCCCTTTGCTCATTTTCTATTTAACAAAGATATTTCATCGTGCTCACTCATTTCCCAGCTCTTCCTTTAATATGCCTCACTTGCTTATGGCAGGTTAAATGTTCCATGTATTCTTAGTGTTCCTATATTCCATCAAAGTCAACTTTCCCCAAAGCGTAATCTTTTGTGTTGGTGCTTCCAAGTATGTTCTTGACCTGTCTGTGAATTTAAAGTCTAATGACTGCAGCGATTGCTTAGTTGTAGACATCCTAGCCACATGAAGCAATTATGACTGAATAAAGAGAGCAATTTACCAAGTAGCAACATGCCACTTATTCATGTATAATTCTACCAAGGGTAAGGGATATTAGAATGACAGTGTTGGAAGAGACTGTACAAGCCATTGAGATCTGTTGGAACTAGGAAAATTGGGTTTATATATCTGTGGAATGTCCAGGGTGGGACAAAGAACTCTTGTCTGTTGGAGCTAGGTATGAATGTTTCGGAGGTGCAACAGTTTGTCTGTGTTTGCGAAATCTTTGTGGATGGTGTGAATTCTCTCTCGTAAGAGATTGCGTTCCAAGAAGTCATAGGCATTCCAGGAAGTCCAGGAGTGAGCCTGTGGTGTTTTGAAAGTCCTTTTGGCTGTGAAAAATTGTGGGATGGTATCTGTGTCTCTGCAGCGTAGAAGGAAAATTAATTGCACGTATGCAATAGAATTAAAAGAAATCTGGATTAAGATGTCACATAGGTGGTACATGACCCCACAGAAATTAGGAAAATGTTATAAAAATATAAATTTATAATGTTGGAAATGTGGGAAAAAGGAAGAGATCCCAGAAGAAGAAGTTTGAATGGAGAAAATGGAAGATATTAGAAACATGGACAGACTAACATATTTAATATCCAAAAAATAAGGGGACCCCGATAAAGGAAACTGAGTGGTTGAAAGTTACAGACAAAAAATAATAAATATAAAATTTTAAGATTTTTTTTTGACCAGAAAAAAGAATAACATACTAATATAGAAAGAAGAAGAAGAAGTGGAGAAAGAAAGAAAAGAAAGACTAACATATTTAATATCCAAAAATAAAGGGAAACTGAGTGGTTGGTTAGACTATTTAAGATTTTTAAAAAAAAAAAATAGGAGGGGAAGTGGAAAAAAGGGAAAAAGAAAGAATAGAAAAGGAAAAGTGGCAGAAGAAAGAAGACAAGAGAAAGAAAAGGAAGAATCCACTCAGAATATACCCCTGGAAGTCTACAAACAACTTTCTACTCTATTTTCCTATCTTTTTCTATCTTTAAAAAAATCTTCTTACCTTTCTTCTTTTCTTCTTCTTTTCCACATTTTCCCTCTTTTTAATGCTTTTATTCTTAAAGGAAATTCTTAATAAAGATTATTTACAAAAGAAAAGGATAGGGGATAAGAACCATGAAAGGGGTGTGGATAGGATTAAGACAGGGGTCAGGAACCTATGGCTCGGAAGCCAGATGTGGCTCTTTTCATGATTGCATCTGGCTCCGCAGAGCAGCCCGGGCCTCGGTTTCCCAGCATGCAGCAGGGAGGGCTGACACATTCTCCCTCTTCCTTCCTTCCTTCCTTCCTCTCCCTTCTTTTCTTTCTCTCCCTTCAGCCTTTCCTTCTCCTTCCTTTTCCCTCCCTCTCTCTCCCCTTCCTTCTTTCCTCCATTCTCCCTCTTCCTTCCTTTTTCCCCTTCACCCTTTCCTTCTCTTTCTCTCCTTCCTTTTCCCTCCCTCTCTCCCCTTCCTTCTTTCCTCCATTCTCCCTCTTCCTTCCTTTCTCCCCTTTACCCTTTCCTTCTCTCCTTCCTTTTCCCTCCCTCTCTCCCCTTCCTTCTTTCTTCCATTATCCATCCCTCTTCCTTCCTCTTCTATTATTTTCCCCCAAGTCTTCCTTTCCTTCTCCTTCCTTTCTTTTCACTTCCTTCTCTCCCCTTCTTTATTTTCTCTTCATTATTTTACTTTTCCCTCACTCCCTTTCCTTTCTTTTCCCCACCCTTTCCTTCTTTCTATTCCCCTCCTTGTCTGTCTCCTGCTTTTCTTTTCTTCCTTTTCCATAGTTCGTTCTTCTTTTCTTTCTTCCTCTCCCTCTCCCTCCTTTATTTCCTCTGTCTGTCTGTCTGTCTTTCTTTTTTTCTTTCTTTCCATCTTCTCTTCCTTCCCAGAGTCCTGAGCATGCCTTTTGCAGAGCCAGGTCTGAAGTGTCCCATCATTTTGCCGGGGGAATCCTTTTCTCATAGTATGTATGTATATATATACTCACATTTAATTGAATTCACTCTTAATATATATTATATATATTATATGGCTCTCACTGAAATAAATTTCCAAATATTTCACTTTCATGGCTCTCTGAGTCAAAAAGGTTCCCGACCCCTGGATTAGGATATGGATCGGGGTTAGGGCTTAGGTATTGGAAAGGGTTAGGGTTGCGGTTTGGGAAAAAACCAGGAAACATGAATGGGGCATTTTTTTTTTTAAGAGAGAGAGAGAGAGAGAGAGAGAGAGAGAGAGAGAGAAAAGAGGGTGTAATAAACTTCAATTCTTCTTTATAATGGCATTAAGGGAAAAAAGCACTTGGAATTTCCTTTCTTCTTCCTCTCAAAATAGTATAGTGTTGGTAGTTCTTAAGTCTTGAAATATCTTCATATCAACATCTTTAAATTATTTCTTTTATCCATTCTTTAACTGGAGTCCAGTTTGTTGTCTTAATATGTGTATTCTAGTGTCTTGCTAATAGAAAAGTCAGATGGTCCATATTCATTATATCTAGTATCTTTTCTATCCAATTTTCCTTCAATGGTATTTTGTTTTGTCTCCAAACTCTTGCAAGAACAATTAGTGCCCCTGATGTTAGGTAAACGAACAACTTGTCTGAGTTTATATCCCAGTCCATACTGGGATCTGGCAAGTAGTATCTTGGGTGAGTTCTATTTTTCCATTCCTCTGTCTCTAGTCGTGTGCGATTCCCTCTATACCTTCCCCACTTCTTCTTTTCTACACCATCATCCGGCTTTTCTTTCCTGCTTGTGCCTTTACATTGTGTTTTCTTCCTTTTTCTCTCTTGTTCTTTGCTGCCTTTTGTGCTTGTTGCTCACCATCACACATGTAATAACTACTAGTTAAGGAGAGAGAAAAAACTCCTGTGAGGATAGCTGGGTGGGAGGGGGCAGGGCAATCACGATCCCTGGAAAACATATTCAAATTACATTCAAGGTTCTTTAGGGGGAAAAGTATTTTATAGTTTGGATTAAATCCCAAGTCCTATGTAATTTTATGGAATTAATTCTAACAACCATATTTAGCTAACACTAAATAAACCAACCAATAATGGCTTCTGCACATTAATGTGGACATATAAAGCGTTTTGTGTACAATTAGGTATATATCTTTGTGTTTGAAGTAAATTCTTAAAGAGAAATGTATTCTGGGCATGAATTTTGTAATGTGAAATACCATTACCTGTGTTTAGCTATATCTGGATCAAAGTCAAACAGAACTGAAAACATTTCAGCACAGTTAAATCTACTCACGTTTTTTTTATCTGCTACAAAATCTTCAGATGTTTGGATTCATGGTTTGGCTTGAAACTATTATAAGGTGACAGTGAAATTTTTGAAACCCAGACTTTACATTCTTGGTTCACTCTTGTTTCTTAAAATAGCCACAAGTTTCCCAGAATATCCTTTAAAACGAATTCAATACCAATTAGACCATCTTAAGCACTTAACATTTCTGGATAGGCTTTTTTCACTTTTCTGTCTTAGTTCTCAGTCCAGTTACTATTTAATAAAAGAAAATTAAATGCTTGTCCTGAACAGCAGCCCCACAGCCGGTATCCATATTATCTGATAATAGCATTCTTCGAAGGCACACATCTGTGGATGTTCAGTGAGATGGAAGAGATACATCTTTCTTGCAGACTATTCTTCTGGATCTCAGAAACTTTGGTGGCTTCTTTGATGGCTTATTTGAGCTGGGAAATGGAAAACATCCAATTGAATCTCTAGTCCCAAGCAAACAGAGGATAAATAACATGAAATCCCATAGTATGTTTCAAGAAAGAGAAGAAAACCTTTCAGAAGTACTAGCCAAGATCGCCTCTTCATTAGGAAATTCATATAATTCAAATTCTGTCCATGTAAGCCACCCTAAAGATGCATTTTAAGCACAGTTCCTTAAGAGAAGATAGGAAGTCAATGCCTACTGTAGAACAATTGTAAATGAAGTACTGCATCTGCCTTGGTATACGAGTACCCCTATTGTTTATTAGAGATTGATCTGGTTCTATTCGTTGGTTGAATGCAATTCTTTTAGAAAAATCTTGTGAGAATTATTTTAGGATGTATAAAGGTACAAATATTTCAGTACAAAACTACAATATACAGCTGACCCTTGGTATCATGGATGTTCAGACAGGCCTTTGACCTTGAGTAGGCTGAATGGGCTGATATGAAGCTGACACTTGGCACCTTGTGAATTGATGGCAATTAGTTTTATCTACTGTTGTTTTAAAATTGTATATATTTTTTTTGTTTTTATGCCACATGTGTTGATGGGGTTATTGTTATAATTTTATGTGACTTATTTTCTACTATTAACTTAACTTTATTTCTTATGAGTCGCCCTCCACCAAAGGTGCTCTGGGTGACCTACACAATTAAAATAAACAGGTTACATAGTAACAGCTTGTTCCTTAACAATCATAGGCTCTTCTGAAGAGCCATGACTTAAGTGCCCCTAAAAATGTATGTAGATCAGGAGTGGCTCTTTGGTCTGGCGGTAGGGAGTTCCACAAGGTTTGGGCTACGATTGAGAAGGATCTCTGTCTTGTGGACTCCAAACGGACCTCTCTAGGGCCAGGGACATAGAGAAGATTCTCATGAGCTGACCGTGGCAGTCTCTGGTGGTGGAGTGGCATTAAACGGTCTCTTAGATATGAAGGACCCTGACCTCAAAAGGCCTTGAATGCTAGGACCAGAGTCTTATAGAAGACTCTGTGTTCAACCGGCAGCCAATGCAAGCGCTGCAGGGACGGCATTATATGGCGCCTCATTGATGTTCTTGTGAGGAGTCTAGCAGCTGCATTTTGCACAATTTGGATCTTACGAATTGCTGCTCGAGGTAAGCCCACATACAAAGCATTGCAGTAATCCAGCTTCGACGTAACCGTGGCATGGATTACCGTAGCCAGAGCCTCTGTTGGTAAATAAGGTGCCAACTGCCTTGCTTGGCATAGATGAAAGAAGGCCCTTTTACTAGTGGAGGCAATCTGGGCTTCCATCATCATTTTGGAATCCAGGATAACACCGAGACTCTTCACAGTGGAGGATAGAGCTAACGGTTCCCCTTCAAAAGATGGTAATCAACCGACCAATTCTGATGGGCAGCCAGGCCACAAGATTTCAGTTTTTGCTGGATTTACTTTCAATTTATGGACACGTAGCCATCTTGTCACTGCTCCAAGACACCAGGTGAAGTTATCCGGTACTGAAGTTGTTCCAGGTTCTAGTTTTAGGAGAAGCTGCGTGTCATCAGCGTATTGGAAACATTCTAATCCAAATCTCCAGACTAGCTTGGCGAGAGGTCAAACATAGATGTTAAACAGCACTGGCGATAGAATAGCACCTTGGAGTACTTCACAGTCAAGAGGGGATTTCTCAGATACTTGGCCCAGCCACTCCACTCGTTGGCTATGCCCTCACAAGAATGAGTTGAACCACGTTATTGCTGATCCTTGAATTCCAATAACAGCTAATCGTTGGATCAGTAGATCATGGTCTACTGTATCGAAAGCTGCAGTGAGGTCGAGCAACACCAGCAGTACTGATCCTCCCTTGTCTAGCTGGCGACGGATGTCATCAGAGATGGCCACCAAAACAGTCTCGGTCCCGTGTCCGGGATGGAAGCCAGATTTAAATGGATCCAGGCCATCCGTGTGTCTAAGAATTTCTGAAGTTGGTTCGGTACCGCATGTTCAATCACCTTACTAAGAAACGGGAGGTTAGAGACCGGGTGGTAGTTAGTCAACATCGCAGGGTCTAAGGTGGGTTTATTTAAGAGGGGGCGGACTATAGCTTCTTTCAGGGCGTCTGGAAAGATTTCCTGCTTCAGGGAATTATTTAAACACAAAAAGCATAACATTGAGGATCCCATTGTCCAACCCATCGTCCGCAACTGGAGTGCGAGTTACAGAAAGCAGCAAAGCCCATAGCTCACGTATATCAGGATCCAGGAATACAGCATACAGAAGTCTAGAAGCCAAGAAGTCCCAAAATCCCAAGGTAACACCTTGCCATCCGCAACAATAAGCCCACCTTATATTAGTCCTCAGCTCCACCCGAATCAGACGACACCCCACTTGCATCATCTGTTGCCTCAGACCCACCTGCAACCTCTTGCCCAGCCCTCCAGCTTTTTCACAACTTAGATCACCCCAATCCTCTGGGTACCCTGAAGGCCAGTCGTTGTCATCTGAGAACCCCATGAAAGTGTCACTGCTTGTAGTCTCATTACATATATCCTGAATCTCCTGCACTTGAGTCCAGTCCATGTCAGTATCACTTTCCTCTGACATGCTTCCCACACCTTGGCTTCCCTCTTCCCTAGGGAAGCCTTCAAAGGACTCATCCTCTGTAGGCTCTGTAAGTATTTGCCTGATTTGTTTGCATTGCAAATGATCCTCTTCACTACGGTTGTGAGGAAGCCTTTCCCCCCTTCTTTGACCCACAGAATCAGCATCTGCTGTCCCACCCACTTCCAAGCCAGAGTTAGACGCTGGAGAAACAGCCTCACCCTGTTCCCTACTAGCAGTCGTAGCTGAAACTCCAGACCCAAATCCAACATGCATCTTACCTAATTTCTAACTAGTTTTATACTTCTTTTAACACAGTTGTCTTTTTTTTCATGTACATGTGGAATATTTATTTCCATTTACTTTGATAATATATTAACTTAACTATCTCACGAATACCTTTACTACTTGGTCTCCAGCAAAATGAATCTTCTCCATTAGGAGCAAGTTTTTCCCCCATTAAAACCATCAAGCTTGGAATCTGGATCAACTAACGGTGCAAATGGCCACCAGCTGGCATGCATGGTTCCCGGATAATATGGCAAACCCAACTGTTTAGCATCAGTGCTCCCCTTCTAATTATTGCCTCATCCTCCTGGATTAATTACATAAGCAACTTAAGCCAATTGGCAATCACTTCTTGGTGATCCCTGATGTCCCAAAGCGATGTAGCTACTCTGATTTGACTGCCTCAAGTTGCTGATAGCAAACAGAAGTAGCTGAGAGCGGGGAATGCTTGTAGAAAATGCAAACACTTTTGAAATAATTGAAGGAAGAAAGGGATGCCTTTTGATGCTGCCAGATGTGTATATTAAAATTACTTTTGGCTTTAGCTCTGTTTAAAGCTCATTGTGTAACCCCTTTCAGTACTTTGTGCTATATTTTTCTTAACACTAAATTCCTGCTTCTTTTTGTTTGTACACATACTTATCGCAGCATTGTTTTCAAATTTATAAATTATCCCTCTCCTTTTTTTCCTGAGTTTTTCAAGATACACACTAGCATTCAGATCAATTCGGCTAAACAACCTTGATATCTCTTTTATGATCTTGAGACTATCTCTCCTCAAGTAAAAGAAAAGGGAAAAATAGGCCGCAGCAATTGGACTGTGGGCACCTTATCAAAATAGTCAATTTGCATTACAGTTATTATGGCTTTTTCTTTCACAAGCTTCCACTTTTCTTATGCTTTTACACTTTGGTGGCCAGACTTCCAGATCTATGCTTTTTAAAAACATGCTTAGGGGAACTAATGAGTCTGATGTACCTGCTTTACCCTTTTCTTTATGTTTGGAGGCAGCTATTGTTTACCTTGCTTGTGTAGGTAAGCAAACAGTTGCAGTAGAATTATAAACAAATAACAACAATAACACCTGAAATGGAATCCCAGACCAAGCTTCATTGGTATGACTATGCCACATTTATTATTATTTATTTGTGACATTTATATCTCACCCTTCTCACCCTGAAGGGGACTCAGAGTGGCTTACAAGTTATATGTACATACAATATATTATATTGTACTGTCAAAGGCTTTCATGGCTGGAATCACTGGGTGGTTGTAGCTTTTTCAGGCTATATGGCCATGTTTTAGAAGTATTCTCTCCTAACGTTTCGCCTGCATCTATGGCAAGCATCCTTAGAGGTTGTGAGGTGACAACCTCTGAGGATGCTTGCCATAGATGCAGGCGAAACATCAGGAGATAATGCTTCTAAAACATGGCCATATAGCCCGAAAAACCTACAACAACCCAATATATTATATTATTAGCATAGCACAATATTAGTATTATATATTACTATATTGTACTATACCACTATACTGCAATATTATTAGTAATATTACATGTAATATAAAATATATAATTATTATATTATATTATTAGCATTATATTGTATGCACCATATTTACAATAAATATATACACACATATACATAACATATATACAGTATACCAGTGGTGACATTTACACTTATGCCTCCTTTGCACAAACAGTCAGAGCATAAAGTGGGAACTGCTATGAAAGCTTTGCACCGATGCTGAAAAACAGAGGTGCTAGATTTGTCTATTCTTCCCAGCATCACTAACAGGATTCTAATTGTTATTATTATTATTATTATTATTTCTTTTTCACAGGAGGAAGGAAAATAAAAGTGCCATTCAAGAAACCAGGAAATGACTCTTCACTAATAATATTATAGTTTGTTTTATTTATTCATCACACTGGCTTATTTTTCGATCCACATTAAGAACTGCATACATTCTTGAAACTAAGCTAAAATATGTGCATATCTGATTTCTGAAGGAGAAAAAAAATATTTAATTGATCTCTTCCTATTCCGTCCCCTCCCTCCCTCTTTTCTCTTTCCTCCATCTCCTCACTAATTCCATCATATAGTAAGCTTCCTATTATGAAAGAAATCAGAATTAATTTAAATATAAAATATAAAGAATTAACCTTACAGCAAAACAGATAACAGAAAAAAGAGAAAGTTTTTTCCTCTGTCAAAATGACAGCCCTCTTGCTTTTATTATCATTTGAATAAATGAAGTTTCCAAATTGGTACATATATTTTTCTGGAACTCGGCAAAATGTAATGACTCCACAAAATATAGTCAATTTTTTGTGTATTAAAAAAGAAATCAATTAAACTTGAAAATGGTCTTCGCGACCTTAAACTTTTTATGCTGTACCTCCATTAGATGTACTAAATCCAAGAGAATATTGATTAAAGAAATCATGAAAATGATGTTGTTTGCTGTGATAATGCCTATAGATTATTCAAATATATTGGGCACAATTCAGTAACGTGTTTTATACAAATATATCATGATTTAATAATGAGTGTTTTACCCCATGCCTGCCTTCTGTTGAATGGCAAACTATTTAAATTGGCAAGATGGATACATTTAAAAACAGTTTAAAATTTGGGCAGAGGGAAAACTCTTGAAGCAACTCAATAATGTACATCCAAGTGGGTCTATAAAGCAGATGTATGTACTAGGCCTGTGCAATCATGCTTCTAAATGTTTCTAAAGTACTTACAAAACTAAATTTCTGGGGGTGAAAACTAGGTGGTGCTGGTACTTTGTTTCTATAGTGTTGCTAAAGTTCTGGTGGTGAAATGTTCCGGTGGTGAAAAGGCTATTGATGTTCCCAGAATTACCAGGTCTTTTTGTTTCAATATTCATTACATATTCCCTGCTTTGCATCTAACCCTTCTCTTGAAATATCCCAGATTTCCCTCCTTCCCTTGTATTTCCTCCCCTTCTTGTGACCACCTTTAGACTCACAGCACATTTCAGAAATGATTCACCAGTTGGGTTGCTGTGAGTTTTTCGGGCTGTATGGTCATGTTCCAGAAGCATTCTCTCCTGACATTTTGCCCAAATCTGTGGCAGGCATCCTCGGAGGTTGAGGGGTCTGTTGGTAACTAAGTAAGTGAGGTTTATATATCTGTGGAATAGCCAGGGTGGGGGAAAGTATCTGCTAGAGGTTCTTGTGAATGTTGCAATTTGCCACCTTGATTTAATGGCCTAGTTTCAAGGCCTTTCTAGGGGAATCCTTTTCCTGGGGGGTGTTAGCTGGTTCTAATTGATTCTTGTCTGGAATTCCCCTGCTTTTTGATCTTGCTCTTTATTTACTATTCTGATTGTAGAGGTTTTTTTTAAAAAAAATACTGGTAGCCAGATTCACCA
Organism: Anolis apletophallus; assembly: GCA_030556195.1. NCBI lineage: Eukaryota > Metazoa > Chordata > Lepidosauria > Squamata > Anolidae > Anolis > Anolis apletophallus. The sequence goes on along the minus strand of JARBWK010000014.1, from coordinate 25,283,537 downwards.
ATTTCCTCAGCGCCTTCTTTATTTGTAGTCAAAGTGCTGAAATACTTTAGCAACATGACACTCATTGAATATTACAATTATTTTGTTCATTGAATCTCCATTCTGTCAACAATAACTGCTTATTGATAGTGGTAATCTTATCTAGTTTGAGGTTAATACGAGTAGATGTGGTTTTATGCTGGGTTTTAATGTATTTTAATATGTTGTAGTAGTTGTTTTTAAATTGTATAGCATTGAATTTTTGCTGTTATGCCGGTCTGAGTCCCTCAATAGAGGTGAGAAGGTCAGGGTACAAAAGTTTTAAATAAATAAATAGATAGATAGATAGATAGCCATTTCATTTTGAAAAATAATTAAATTTAAATGAAGAAGTGGGAATGCAAAGTATTTGGTAATGGCAGGGGTTGTGGTTTTTCCCATGTGCCGCCAATGATATCCTGTATGTCTGCATTGAATCACTTAAATAGGATTGTAGGACCAATGATGTTTAATGTAGTAGGTCTTGCTGGCCACTGTGATCCTAAAATTTACAGCCTGCTTTGATGCTTACAGTTGGTGCAGTGCTTTGAATCACAAGAATATGATCCTGGATTACTAACTGGTGTTTTCCTGGCAGCTTTTACTAGCATTCTCTGTGTGTGCCTATATGCCCGTGTTTGTTTCATTTGTGAGGGCAGTGTACTACATACTTTTTCCTGGGCCGTGTATGAAGACGTCTGTACTACATACTTTTTCTTGGGTATTTTGTGTCTGACCTAAAAAACACATTGCTGATCAATCTTCTCAAAGAGATTTAAAGTTTTCTACTGGCACATTTAGCACCAGTCCTTTCAACAAAATCTCCTGTACAGTTGTAACGTATTGTGTGGCAGAGGGCAAGTCACTTGGCAATTTCCTTGCCTCACAGTAGTGTCCTTCATTGATTCTGCCTGAATGCAATGTTGTATTGCAAGTCTGTAATTTCATGGACTGTCACAAGGTCAACAGCAAACAGTAGCCTAATGACCACTTCCCCATTCATCATTCTGGGGGCTAACACCTCCCATTCTCTATAGATTTACAGTTTGAAATATATAAAGGTAAACATAATGTATAGGAGAAGAGATTTCTGGAAGAGTGTGTAGAATGTATTTTTGGAAACTAGCATGAAAGAAAACAAGTCACTTTTGTCTAATGTTGAACTATCTAGTCTAATATCAAGAAGTCGTTGAAGCTTCAGAGAAGGATCTTGCTGAGTCTAGCAGATTCTCTAGGTGAATGTTATTAAATTGCCAGATTTCCATTATCTTGAAAAATGCTGTGAAGTTTTTAGAATACATATACAACTTCAATTATACATATTTGAACCCCAATAATGTAAATGTTTGCCTCTGAATAAATCTATTGAACGATTAAGCAGGTTACGGGTTTCTGCCTTAAGTGTGCAGACAGGAATGCACTCTCTGTGCTGTAAGGATTTTTTTATTGCTCTGTTGCCATTGTTCAGTGGTGCCTGTGTGGATTTGCATAGCTCATTTCATGCACTAACACCTGTGCATACAAGTGGAAAGCTCTAATACTTGAGTGGACAGCTGGAAGCTCAGGTGTACACATACAACGCTACCTATTCAACTGTGGAGGTCGGAACAAGGTCCCATTTGGCAGGATCCATGTGCCCCTTGCACAGGTGTACTCCTCACTCACTCTGTTTGAGAGGGATACCTGAAAAGGAAGGCCCCTCCTTTGCCCTGGATCCATGCGCTCTCAGATGCACACGTAACTATATTCAAATTCATCAGTAAGCCAGAACTTCAATGGAAGTGTCAGGCTTATTTAGCTCCCACTTCTTTTAATCAGGAGACAGGCTAATATGCTTGATCCTTATTTATGTCTGACAGCCTTCCTGGTATATCTGTCCTCCCCCTTTCCAATTACGAACAGTGGAGTTAGACGGTAGTATCTGGCCAAACAATTGGCTAGCATTCTTCCATATCCCACTATAACCCTCAAATCATTCATGCATTGTCTTGTGACTTGGATCTGAAACATCCTGTAACGACAATTTAGTGCTTGGGATTGGTGTGGAGTAACTGCCTAAACTGTTCTGTCCTTTTTAGAGTCACAGATTGGTTTAGATCTTGTAGAGTTATTTTTCACAAAAGAATTAGTTATAGCCACAAGATCCCAAAATTAGTAACTCTGGCAACTTCAAAAAAATTCCTCTGAAGAAACAAAAATAGTTCCTTATTGATGACTTAAAATAACTGGAATATTGTAGCCTTGTGTCCTTCAGAATAAAACCTACATATAGACGTACATATACACATATGTAAATCTAGGAATTTAAACTTTAAAAAATGACTAAAAAATCCTGGGTCAACTTATTTACAGGTCAATGTAAATACTGTACCTTAAATCTCTCTCTCTCTCTCTCTCTCTCTCTCTCTCTCTCTCTCTCTCTATATATATATATATATATATATATGGGCTGGTTGATCCAAGAAAAAAACATTTTGAAACTTGTTTCGGATCTAATTGTCGCTGTTGTTTCAGATTATATGGACTTCCGAAAAATTTCCGAAAAATTTCGAAATTGATTCGGAAGTATTTTCGAAATTCAGAAGTCTTCGGAAATGGCGTCTGCTTTCAGAAATGGGCAAAAAATCAGCAGAAGGGAGAGTCAGCTGTTAGCCATCAGCCAATGAGCAATCAGCAAGAAAATTCGGAATTTCGGATTTCGGAATTCCTGTTGGGAGGGTTGCTCTCGAAATTGCTAAAAAAGTTGGAAGTATCCAAAAAACTTCCGAAATTCGGGCATATTCGAAATTGTAGAACAGCCCATATATATAATGAAAATTTACATGAATTGTAGGATAGGTATTATATTACTTTTTCCACATGATCGCCATTCAGTCCAAAACATTTGGTCATTTGTGGAATGAGTTTTTGATGCCTGTATCATAGAAGTTTCCCTCCACCTTTTTCAGCCAGTTCGTCACGTCGATTTTCACCTCTTTGCCGTCAGAAAAGTGTTTTCCACCCAGGTGTTCCTTCAATTTAGTGAACAGATGATAGTCACTGAATGCAAGATCGGGGCTGTGAGACGAGTGGCTCAAAATATCCCAACCAAATGAAGCCAACAACTCTTGTGTTGCATGAGCGGTATGCGGACACGCATTGTCCCGAAGGAGGCAGACTCCCACCGCCAGCATTCCACAATGTTTGTTTTGAATGGCTCTGCAAAGTTTCTTCATAGTTTCAGAATATATTATGTATCAATTTTGTCACATGCTGTCTTGACATTACATCCTCTCCATAAACTGAAACAATTTCGCGATGAATCACAGCAGCGTTCATGCCCTTAGCATTTGGTAGTGTATTACAGCATGAACTTCACACTTGGTGGGAAACGGAATGAGGATGCTCATCTATAACCTTCACCACAATGCCAGTCTGACAACTGGCACTGCTCACTCGCTTCCAGTGGCTTCCTGCTACATGGCAGTGATACCAACTCCCTCCACAAAAATTCCCTGTGAGAGCTAGGTGCCTTGTAACCTTACTTTCCAGATAATCCATACACACACACACATACACACACACACACACATTTCCATTCCTTTCTCCAAGCAGAGTAACTAAAGGAGAGAGAATTTAACTTAAAAGGAGCACTGATCCTTCTGGCCTTTTTGAATACATGAGGTCAACTTATACATTACTATATTTGGTAGTTTCCTTCTACTTAATTCATAATTTCTGAATGACCTGCAAAGAATGATGAAGCAGCATAAGACATGACATGAGCTAGTACATGAAACATATGATATTCCTCTTCTATTATTTAATTAATCCAGACTCACATAACTAAAAGTAATTTTAAAGTTACAGATAGCAATGTGGTATATATACACACACACACACACACACACATATATACACTATGTATATATATGTGTGTGTGTGTGTGTGTGTGTGTGTGAATTGATTACAGGTGAATATATGTAACTGGTTACTTCCAAGTTCTGATTCATGTAGTTATTTGTCCAGTGTGAATAATCGGTTTGAAAAAAAAGACTGTTCCCAATTTTCACATGCAGACATTCCACTTCTGCAATGAATGGTAATTTGAATATTTTATAGTGTTTTCATAGTATTATTATTGTGCATTTATAAATGCACCTTAATAGCATTTGTGGAGTGTTTATAGTGAAGTGGTATGTGGTGCCAATGTGTATCAAAAGTCAGTATGGTTAAGTATTGGCTTCCTAATGCAATGTATGCAAAACTAACTTGAAGATCCAAAGTGTTTCTTTTCTTTCTTTTTTTTACATATCTGGACAATATTTTAATATAAAACATGTTTTGTGTTAAAGTATAGATACATAAGCTAGAGATGCACATTATTTTGTGTAGAAATCTAAAACTTGTTCCTGGACAAATCTCATTCCAACCCAATGTTTGAATTACATCAGCATTTCCCTGGTTGGAGTGGCATGGCACAGCTAACGGTTTATACAGAGAAAGGTTGCAGATGTTGGGCTTAGCTAGATTTGTGGCTATGAAATGAATAGGTGTGCACCTGCAGCATAACTTAATTCAAAGCATTGGTGGATTATCCCATGGATTTTTGGTTTATGTTTCTAATTTATGTGGAAAATAATGGTTCACAATGTTTCATTCGAGTGGCATTGTAGGCATTAGCATCTTTTCTCTTGACATCTGTGGCCTGGACAGTAGCTTATTTAGTTTTTCAAGAGTAGTTACATTTCTGTTTGGGAACCCTAAGGGAAAGATGCATGGTTTCCTGCAGGATGCGTCTTTTGTTCTGTGTTGTATGGTAAATGGTTAAACTGTGTACTTGGCACATTGTTATCTATTATGTGACCTAAACTCCAGTCTTTTCAGATGCTGTAAGAAGAAAGGCGTTAAATGGAGTATCATAATAGCTGTGTACTGATTTTACATTTCCGCAGTAGATTGTGGTTGGAGATAGAACACTGGGTTAGCTGACCTGAGTAAGGATGTCCTCATAATCACTTTCTTAAGGTTCTAAACTTCAATAGGCCAGTTAATATTACACAACCCAAAAGGGTTTTTAAAGAGATAAGCAGATGAATACTTGGCTGTGATGGTTTCGCCAGACGCTCCATTCATAATGCATATATTGGAAGCCAAGCTTGCCAATGAAAGACCCAAGAATCCTATAGTAGTCTTAGAGATTTGGTTGCATTTTAAATAAGGATAAAAACTAGTTATAAATTAAATCTAATTTTGCCTGGGCGTTCTCCGCCACATTTTACTCTTTGGAAATGTGTGGCAAATGTGCAATGTCCAGGTTTTTTTGTGCTCTAATAATGAATAATCTTAATGCTTAAAAAAATTAAGCGCAGTAAAAGAGTAGTTAATGTTGTAACATACTGACAATTTAACCTGGCCAATATTTTTATTGCCTTGTCCAATAAACCTAACAGAGCACAACTTGCTTTTTGACTGGTGGAAAATCAGTTATGAACCGCCAGGGAATGACCAATTTTTCAAACGCAGCAATTCAGTCACACTATAGCTACTAATACTCTCCCCCCCTTCACTATTGCTGTTATAATCTTTTGAGGATATTTTATCACAGCAATAACCTCCTCAAAATCAGTCTTTACTGCAGTTAATGACTGGACAGCTGGAGCATTAACAGGCCTTGGCTCTGCCGCTAGCCATTAACTAACAAACCAGTTGTTATCTGCAGGTAACAACCAATTTCTTGCGGAATTTTCTTGACAAAGTGCCTCACCGGATGAAAGTCCCCCCCCCCCTCCTTATTTTACTTCAGCTGAGTTGAGCGGATTCAAGAAAATATGAGCGCAACTCACAAAGAAACAGCTGTAGGAGCAGAGGAGTAAAAGAGGATAAATTAAGAATGAAATCCATAAAATAGATTTTGATTGTTGCTCCTGCCAATTTTTTTGGGTAACATTAATAAAAGATTGCCTTGCTCTTGTCTTGCTTTAGCTGCAGTGGAATGAACTCTCACTAAGAATAGATGTGAGCTTTTCACTTGCTGCTCTGTAGACCTTAAGTAGCAGGTTGTGTGCGATTATTATAGACTTGATGTCCTCACTTCCCAACTTGAAACACTTGGCTCTGCCCTCTACGTGCTTCCAAACTACCAAAAGACAAATATCCTTTGACACACATTCCAGATATTATTTACTACATAAATAATATGGGGATATAAGGTAAAACTATTAAACTTCCAACATTTAGAGTGGTTTTGAAATGTCTTTGTTAATTCCTCATTGTGGCCACAATCCAGGTAGCCCTATAACTGGATCTGAATGGCGATCACAATACTGGACTGTTACCAAAGCTTGGTACAATAGTTTTGATACTGTTTTGTGAATAGCAAAGCAATAGCAAACTATCTTTCAATTTGTCAGAAAGACCTAGAAGTTTAATATCTCTTTCGTCTTCTCCATAAGGACAAAGTTCTTCTCAAACTATGCAGAATGTTGGTTCCATGATGTAACTCGAACTCACATGAATCAGGGTCTCAAGCAGTATTTCATCTAATTGAGCTGGTGTGGAATTGTTTAATTTCAAATAAATTAAAGTTGCCTCATGTGTCTCCTTGGAGATGTATCTGGAACAGCTTTCCAAACTTGCTTGTTGTTGTTAATAGCCATCAGGTTGGCTTTGACATATGATGACCCCATTAATGAAAGAGATCCAGTCATCAGATCCTGCAAACTCAGGGCTATGACTTCTTTGAATAAGTCTCTTCATCTGTAATAGAGTCTTCTTTACCTATTGACTCCCACTTCGTAGCTTTGTCCAATGAGTTGCCATCTGATATGGCCAAAGGACCATAGCCTCAGGTTGGTTATTTTAGCTTCTAGGGAGGGTTTAAGTTTTGTTTTGGGAGTCATCTATTGGACATTTTGATAGTCCATCAATTCTAATAATCAACTAATTATCTCCTTATTGGTTTTCCTCACTGTCCAGCTTATACAATCACACATAGAAATTCGAAGTAGTGCTATAGCTTGGATGGTCCTGACTTTGATGTTGAGTTAAAGATCTGTACACTAGAGGATTTTCTCCTGTTCTTTCATAACTGCTGTTATGATTTCTCGACTATAGTTTCCATTTTGATTTATGAGCCAGTCAAGTTATATAAAAACTTTGATGTCTTTTATTTTTCACTTGAAAATTATGTAATTCACCTGTGGCCATTACATTAGTTTTCTTAGTGCTTCTGTAGTTGGAACATAAACTTGGATTAGGGCTATAGTTTCCCCTCAAGTCTTAGTGCTACGGTTCTATCAGGCTTTTCATTATTCCTCTTACTACTTTTGCTACTTCTCTGCTCACTATAAATGCCACCCCATTTCTTCTCAGGTTTTAATTTCCCAAGTAAAACATTATGTAATTGTCCAATTTAAAATATTTACTTTATTTATTTATTTTCAGTACTTATATTCCACCCTTCTCACCACGAAGGAGGCTCAGGGCGGATCACAGAACACATATATGGCAAACATTCAGTGCTGATTACACAATGACAAGACAGACAACAGATAGAGGTAAATATAGGCTCTTTGTCATCATTCAGCATCTTTTGGAAGCTGTGCTTAGTTCTGGCCATGGGGGCGTGCTGTCGCTCCATCTCCTTGCCAAAGAGCTTTCTTAGTTTGTAAACTTTCCTCCAAAACACCGTGCCTAAATTACCTCCCCTATTAAGGCGATTCTTATTCATCTACTCACATTGCTGTTTTTGATCCGCTAGGTGGGTGGGGAGCTGGGTTGAAGTTCAGGAGCTCACCCTGATCCAGCTTTGCAATGTCAACTTTTCGGTTGGCAAGATTTACTGCAGCTGGTGATTAACCTGCTGTGCTAAAGCCAGCCCTGTTCAATCCCTCCCCACTTTAGCTCTCTCATCTTATATATTTGCAGTCTTCATTTGCCCAATTTCTTATTTTACAATATCTAGCTTGAGCTTCACCAAATTAATGCGTTTCACATTCCTGTTATAAGAGTTGTGCAGCTTTGAACTTTCCTTTCACAGACAACTCCACTTGGGTGTCTTTTGACCTGGAAGTCTTTGCCTTCTGGCATTTTCTTTTGTTTCATTTTGAATTGCTCATAGATTTGTTTCTTGGTAAAATACATTTAGAAGTGGTTCACGGATGCTTTCTTTGCAAGAGTTTGCCAATGTACAATTGCTATTTTCTCTAAGAGATCCTCCACCAGTGTCACTCTTTACTGCTGTTGCTTCTGCCCACTATCTGGTTGGGACATTTATTTTGGCTCTGCAGCAAATGTCTATCTAAAATGGGAGATACTATTGACAGCTGCTCCACATTCAGCTCAGCTTCTTAGAGTCATAAAACCATATATTTAGACTCGAGTTTGAAGGAACCACATAGATAATGCTATGTAACAACATTTGAAACATTTTTTATTCCTGGTTTGAAAGTGTTATTTCCTGTTTAATTGTGTGGCCCTTACTTTAAGAGTAGTTGTTCCACTCCAGAAACTTCATTTTTGTGACTGTCACAAACTAGGAGGAATTGGTTGAGACGCGATGATGAGATATTCATTGAAAAACTATTGCAAAATGTGCTGCAGGATGTCCCACATAAAGTTTTTGCAGTTTAATAATTTTTCCCATATTTTTTTAATGATAGAACCTATGAGGAAATGACATTTATGACCCAGGAACAACAATCATGTTACATAGTGTAATTGTTTTCAATTCCCTATAATGCAATATAAAGGAAAGATAGTGCCATGGAGCCCCCGGGTTAAACTGCTGAGCTGCTGAACTTGCTGACCGAAAGGTTGGCAGTTTGAATCCGGGGAGCGGGGTGAGCTCCTGCTGTTACAAACCGCTTCTGCCAACCTAGCAGTTTGAAAACATGCAAATGTGAGTAGATAAATAGGTACTTCTCTGGCGAGAAGGTAACGGCACTCCATGCAGTCATGCCAGCTACATGACCTTGAAGGTGTCTATGGACAATGCTGGCTCTTCGGTTTAGAAATAGAGATGAGCCCCAACTCCCAGAGACGGACACAACCAGACTTAATGTCAGGTGGGCCAAAGACACCAACCACCTTTCAAAGGATGCAAACAAAACCCCCAAATAAGGCATTCTAGCGTTCCTGCAGAAGTTCTGGTACACATATGACTGTGCCAATCACACACACGGCTTTTATTGCCATACAACAGTAAAATTACAGCAGAGGAATATACAACAAGAGGAAGTCACAGGTAAAAAGGAAAACATACTTAAAAGTTACTAATATCAAGAATAAAATTTGCAAAAGTTTCACAAAAGGATGCATTAGAGTTGTTCAGAAGATAATGGAATTTTATAACACCCTTGCCATTGGGAACACTGTAAAAATGCAATTCCCGTGTTTCATCCATATGTTACCATATTTGGGGCAAACAAACAGAGAATGGTGAAGTGTTTCAACAGAAACCAAAATCACAAGAACAAACCCTTTTGGAATGTTCCATGTTTTTATATCTCCCATCCAAAAGAGCCGATGATTGTCCCAACCATGTTATTGTTCAAGCAATTGAGCATAAGCTGAGTGCAATATATTGATTATGGGCAAAAGAAATTAGAGGTGATGGAAGGTTCTTGGATCGGAGTACTGTAGAGCTGCATTACTTAATGCTTCCAGAAGAGGAGCAATTGTAGACTGTATTTTCCAGGTCATAGTAACCCCTTTGCCTTAATATCTTCAAGACTTTTATGATGGTGTAAGCTGTGGTGGACTACAACGCAGAGTAAATTGTGTTACAATAAACTTATTAATCTTTAAGGTGCCAGAAGACTCTTCCTTGTTTTTGCTGCCACTAACTCAAATAATCTCCCAGAAAATTTTGCTTGATAAATATTTTTTTATGTGCAGTAAATTTGTTTTAATTGAGGGATCATTCAATCCGCACTGTATATACACATATTCCTTTTGCCTTTCTCAATATCTTTCCACCATTCCTTTATAAAAGGGAAAAGTTAGGAGAGGAGAGCTTCAGTACATCTGAAATCTGCTGGGAGTCATGGCCACGAACTTATGAACTTGCGGGGGAATAAAAGCAAACAGAAGATGTGCCCAGAAGGCTAAAAGAAAGAGTTCTGAGCAAGAACAGGTCAATTTCTAAATTACTTCCCCCTGCAATCAGGTTAATTGGAGAAGCTGGCTACAGATTTTCCTCTTGTATGTAAAATCATTTAATATTGTGCAAATTAAAGGACAAAGCAGTCCATCCATTTGAATTTAGCAAACTCTTACAAAAATGATCCTTTGTGCAGATATATCAAATCCCAGGCTAATTTTCTGCTGAAGATTTCATTTACTTTACTGTCATTGATTTGAAAATATACCATTGCCGATCATTGGCGTATACTCTAAACCCTAAGATTTTTATTATGGTCCTCCCATTTCCAAGCATTTAAGCAATTTATTTTAAACATTCCTAATTTCCCGATTTGTCTTTTGATATCCACAATGTTATTGCCTTTTCTCTATATTACTAACAAAAACTGTTGTAACCATTGATGCTGTTGCTACATGGGCTTTTTTCCTCATAAAACTAATTTTCCTCAACTTAATGTCTTAATTTTTTTGACTCCTCAAATAGATTTCCATTGGCATGTTCTCTGCATATCAGTTTGGAATTATTACAGAATTAGTGTTAAAAAGGGTGGCTAAGGACATGCAAACCAGCTCATACATTGTTAAAAGATTGATTTTTAATGGCTTTGTATTGATTCTGTGCTTTTTAAGCTTGATTCTCTTAGATTGTGACACACATATACTCGGCAGATTTGTAATGCATTAGCTTTTGAAGGCATTCCATTTTTCCTCTCTAGCTTATGATGTTCTCACCCCCCTCCCCCTTCGCCCTTTTCTGGTCTGTTTATCAGATCTGTAAGCAGATATGCCCCATTCATTGTTGCTGTTGTTTTTAAAAGGTCATTGGGAAATTGACAGTGTTCAACTCCTATTTGTGGTGCTATGAATGCACAAGTGGTTTTCTTTAAAGATCTTTCCATCAACAGATGTTAGCTTGTTTAATCACTAGCAGAAAGCTCTTACACACCCCAACCACTGCCCCGTCCCCTGACTTCATACCTACAAAAATCCTATTGTTCAAACTTTTAGGTCTACCAACTGGCACCACCTGAAATGGGACTTTGTAATATGTATTCACTATCATCAGATGTCATGATTAAGTGTGGTTTATCATGACAGGAATGAATCTAAAGACCTTATCCCATGTGTGTGCATGCGTGTTGGGGGTATTTAGTCCTTTAGCATCAGAAATTTAATTACTCCATTATTTATTACTTATCACATGTCTTCAGAATTTGTTACTAAACATTTTCATCCTTATCCCATGAGAAAGTGGATTGTCTGCCCCCCACCCCTGCTAAAATTTAAGATCATTTAGTTTTGGTGCTAGGTACTAATTTGGGGTAATAATGTTACAACAGTGAAATATCTGGCACTATCATCACACTAATTAAACATTAGGATCATTTTGTTTTGTTTTGGTATTCCTTTTCCGTTTTTTTATTTTTTATTTTGATTTCTGATGAAATTGTGTCCTGGAAACAATGGCTATGTCCAGAATAATCCAAACTATCAAATAGAGATACATTTCACTTCGGAAAATATTGAGTTAATTTAAACTGACCAATTCAAGGTGCAGGTTATTACCTACAAAGCCCTAAATGGTTCAGGGTCTTCCTATCTTCGTGATTGCATCATCCCCTACGAACTAGCTCAAACCCAAAGATCATCCGGAGAGGCTCTCCTCTCACTTCCGCTGCTGTCTCAAGCACGGTTGGTGGAGACGAGGGAGAGGACAAGCACCCAGTTTGCCCACCTTTCGTAAGGACTTAAAAACTTGGATATTCCATTATGCCTTTGATTAGCCAGTTCACCAGAGAACTGGCTTGATCTTACCTATGGACCTGCACTTTAGTTCTGCCTACCTCCACTAATCTTGACACTTTATGGTCTGAGGTACTCCCTCTAGATTGACACTTTTGCACTTTGCCTCGGCTCTACTTAGGAATTTATTGCACTTACTTGAGCCCAGTCCCAGCTCTGATTCTGTTTTTCAGCCATGCTATTGTTTTTATAATGTTGTTGCTTGTGTCTGTTTATGTTTTTATTTATTGATTTTAATGCTGTTGTTTTTATATGTAATTGAGCTAGTCCCCATGTGGTGGGGTATAAAAATAAAGTTATTAAGTAGGAATGAAAATATCTTGGTGAGGGTCCCCAGGAAATACACTGGGAGTAAGGAAATGCTCTGTGGACTTCCTTTTTTGGAGGAGCTCCAGAAAGGTGTGCCTCCAACCACCTTTAGAAAGCACTCATGAATGGAAACGAATGCAAGAACAACCACAAATCCCCTTCCAAAACAGCCTATGCAACCCAAAGCTAATCATGGGCTCTGCAATGAGAATCAAGGACCCCATCAACACAGTAAGAAACATCCTTAACATTAATGTTAAACAATCTCCCTCCCAATCAGAAAAAAATAGAGAAACAATGACTACTATTAGCATAAGGTAAAGGTAAAGCTTTCCCCTGACATTAAGTCTAGTTGTGTCTGACTCTGGGGGTAGATATAAGAAACATTCCTGCTATATATCTTATGGGAAATGTGAGTGTGCATATTGGCATGGAATTACATTGTTTTGAGTCCTATTTTCCTCATTATCATTTTTTTGCAAATCTAAAGTGAGCAGGAAAGAATTCATCATTGTTATTTCTTCTGAGAGTTGGAATCAGATAGTTTGATCTTGTAAAAAAAATAATTAATTGAGTGATGCAGTTAGGCTCTGTGTTTAAAAAGCACAATAGCACAGTATTAAGTGGTTAAAAAGTGCATCACATGAAACAACAAAGAAATCCCACACTCACCCTTGGAGGTAGCATGTCTTTTAACAAATATTGCTATTCGGAATATAATCTTCAGATTTTATGTTTGTCCTCCTAAAGAAGTAAGGAAAACCGAAACTTAATCTAACCTTGTTGTTTAGATATAAACATCATCATCATCTCCAATAGGATTTTGGCCCCTATAAGTTAGATCTGTATTACTGTATTCCAGGTAGGGAATCCTAGCTAGAGATGAGAAATCCTAAAAAACAAACAAACAAACAAACAACAGGTATTTCTCCTTTTTGTAGGTGTATGTGTTTCTGAGCCTTTATATTTGTTGCTTTGACTGAGAGAGAATGGTTTACATAAGGCATCTAGGACTTTTCACAACAGAGAGAGAGAGAGAAAGTCATGTGACAGTGTTTCTTCATTTTCTTTCTATGACATTTGAGAATGCTTTTTTATTTCCAGTGTGATAATATCATCATTATCACAGACTCATGTTTCTAATTTCTACTTCAGGCTCTTGCATTGTTAATGTTAACTTCCACTGAACTCAACTTTGTTTTCGATCACAGAGGGGTAACATTGATCTTGCTTGCTGTCCCAGATCCTCCAGAAAACATCGTCTTCCGTGCTTGCAATAAAGAGCAGCTCATTGTTACACTGCTGGGAAGTTTAAGTCTTTTGAAGTAACCTTATAATCTATTTTGATAATGAAACATAGTTTCATAAATATGGAATGAAACAATTGATTTATGTTTACCAACATAACGGGTGCTTGAATTCTACAATATTGACATTTTTCTTTCTTTATAAAATAGACAGAGCCAAAACAAACACAAAAGAACATTGGTGCAAAGTGAAAGTTGCCCTTCTATGAATCTCTAATTTATATTTATTTCCAGCTTGGAGTCCATTATACAACAAGGCTGTATTAATGTCATCGGTATGAAAAACACAACAATCTGTGGTTTTAAATTTCTGGTACCTCACCAGTACTTGACTAACTGATTCCACAACAGTTTGTTAGTTGTTTACCAGCTTGATTAAAGATGATGGGAAATAATGTGTTGCCTTGTAGGAATGGCATTATTTCCACTAAGGACATGGAGCATAACAGCTCTGATCGGCTGGTGCACTTGCCCAAGTCACACGCACAACAAACCCTCCTATCTCATCAAACATTCCACAGATATTTGCAAACCGAAACAGAAGGGGGAATGTGAATATAGCATTGTGCTGCAGCCAAGTAAAAGTTCTGACACATAGGCATGTACTACTGACACATGAAATCTCATCTGCTGCCTGCCTGCTAGGAAGGGCACTGCACATATGTTCCTATATGTGTGATCGTAGCCTTGTTTCAGTGGTTGCCAAGTTGTCAATCACTGTGTGTTCCTTTTAAGCAAATAATGTGAACTGAAAACAAAACAAACCAAAATCCAAAAACAAACACTTAGATGTACATTTCTTGGGTGAGAGACCTGGAGGATTTTTTTTATGACACTCTGAAACACCACACACACAATGGTGTTATGCAAATAATGTTGGATTAAGCAACATCCAGGCATTTTCAGGCAAAGGATGCAACCACAAAGATTGGCTGTCTGTTAATAATATAATATTTACTAGCAGAAAAATCCAATTTTACCAGGATCTGAAATTAGTTGTTCACTATTTTACATTTCTCTCTACACTTTATCTTCATTACCCCCACCACACTTTTTTCTCATGTGTCTTTCTCTCTATTGATGCCAGTCCTTTGCTCTGCTCACTGTCCTTCCTACGCTTAATAGGGAGCAACTGGGAAATTGCAATGGTAGGGAATCCACCTTGAGTTTCAGCCTGAACTGTCAAAGAACTGTCCAAAGTTCTGAGCCTATTTGGGAATAGGTTTCCACACCTCATATAGTTTCTTTAAAGCAGTGTTTCCCAACCAGTGTGCCGTGGCACACTAGTGTGCCGTGAGCGATCATCAGGTGTGCCGTGGGAAATTGGAACCTCCAATACCCTTTCTTCCCCCTTCTGCCAAACACTTTTTCTTCTCCACTGGGGCTCCTTTCTTCTCAGCCTCGCTCTGCTTGCTTTGCCTCGCTTTGCTCACGCTGCCGCTTCTGCGGGAGGGGGGAGGGAGGAAGACGTGACCCGTGCGGGCGCTACTGCGCAGACTCGCCCCACGTCTTCCTCCCTCCCCTCCACAGTGCTCTCTGGATATAGGTGAACTGCAACTCCAAAACTCAAGGTCAATGCCCACCAAACTCTTATAGCATTTTCTCTTGGTTATGGTAGTTCTGTGTGGGAAGTTTGATTCCATTCCATCATTGGTGGAGTTCAGAATGCTCTTTGATTGCGGGTGAACTATAACTCCCAGCTGTAGACCAAGACCTTCGTGTGTATCTTTCTGCCATTCCTGCCAGGATATCTATGTTGTGTTCATCGAAACAGGCCCAGGTTTCACACTGAGTGTATAAATACATTTAAAAACATATTAACTATATGTATTACTGTGTTAGAGTGTCATTTTGTGTCATTTTGGTTGGTGGTGTGCCCCAGTGTGGTTATTCGACGTTAACTTGTATTTCGCTGCCACCATTAATTTATTTAGGCTTGACCATTGACTTGTAAAGAGTGGTGAGGAGACTGACAATCCAAATGAAGTCACGGAGAGAGAGTTTTGAATCAAAACTTAAATAGTTTATTTCACACAACTGGGCACAAAACTTGGCTTGATACTTTATATAACTCTTCCGAAGAGGCACGACTTAAAAAGGTTACAAAGTTTAACTAGTGCTATTATTCAGCCAGAACAGCTTCTCTATATCTCACTGTATAGGCACTCTTGCCTTCTAAAGGCACCTTGCCTCTATCTAGCCCTCAGGCTTTATACAAACAGACTGGCTCGCAAGCTCAGCCCACCAGAACTGTCTCCCTACAGCTCTTGAAACAGATTCCCCAGCCGAAGCTACACTCTCGCTTCGCTGACAGGAAAACTCTAACTGCTCTCTCTGCAGTTTCAATAATGTGATTCCTACTCCTCTCCTCAGAGCAGAATCTAACCGAACCTTCTGGCTTGACAGCCAGGCACCCACTGACTCTCTCTAAGAATTCTGAGCTAGCCTTCTGGTTGGCTCCGCCCACCATCACCATGGCAACACATTCCCCCAGGAGGGAACTGCCTCCATTATCACAGCCAACCCTTTGTGGTCTGTCCATAACGTGACCACTTAATATAACACAAATAACCACCTCATCACACCCAGGATTTTGTAAATGTAAAAAATGTGCCACAGCTCAAAAAAGGTTGAAAAACACTGCTTTAAAGAGTGGAACAAATAACAGGTCATATTCATAGCCTTTCAATAACAGTGGGTGTCAACTGCTTTTCTCTCTTGTAGAGTTCGGGGTTTTCCCTCTAGAAAAGGTTACCACAGTACTGAAAGCAACTGATTTCCAGAATTAATTGAACCAAATTTAATGCAACAGTTTTAAAAACAGAAAGTGCATGAAATGAAAGGCACTAGGCCCTCTTTAGTATCCAAACCACATTTCAGGTATTTGAGGTTTCACATTCTTGGGGCTAGAATGGAGAGAAAGACAAACAAGTGCGCATTCATTCTCTTTTATTCTTATGGGTTAGAAATGGATCTGAAATCTGCCAGTTAATCGTATGGGCTTTCATTCACCCTGTTCCCAAAAAAAATTGATAGACTTCTCTGTCTGGTCATATAACCAAAGAAACCAGGTTGGTTTCAATAAAATTAGATCTACTAAATCATTAGAATCTTGACAATTTGAGACTAGGGGAAGTTCCCTTGATCCAGTTGGTCTAGCAATTAAATCTAATGGGGCTAGCAATTAGATTTAGGCAAGTGTTTTTTTTCTTTTTACTCATATGGTCCATAAATGCAGGATATCTTTCCACCCTTCGCCTCTCCAATGTTATTCATAATAAGGCTGCTTTGAGTCTTCTTGTGGAGAGAAAAATTGAGGTATAAATAACCAGAATAAATTTATTTATTATTTATTTACTGTATTTGTATACCGCCTTTCTGAACCCATAGGTGACTCAAGGAGGTTACAATATCAATGTTTACAATATCATAAATATAATTAAAACATAACATGTAATAAAAACTAAAGAAATCAATAAATATAAATTCATAGTGTCTCCTTGTTAAAAATGTGCGGTCTCATTGTCATCATTCCATTTTCCTATGTCAGTTATTCTGCATTTGGAAATGCTTGTTCAAAAAGCCACATCTTGACTTTTTTCCAGAATATTAAAAGGGAGGTGGCCGATCTAATATCTATAGGGAGGGTGTTCCATAACCGAGGGGTCACCACCAAGAAGGCTCTGTTTCTCGTCTCTGCCAAACGTACTTGTGACGAAGGCAGTAACAAGAACAGGGCCTCCCCAGATGATCTTAAGGTCCTAGATGGTTCATAAGGGGAGATGCGTTCGGACATGTAAGTTGGGCCAGAACCATTTAGGTCTTTATAGGCTAAAGCCAGCACTTTGAAATGTGCCCGGTAGCAAACTGGCAGCCAATGGAGCTGGTGCAACAGAGGAGTTGTACGCTCCCTGAGCGCCGCTCCTGTTAGCAATCTGGCTGCTGTTCGTTGGACCATTTGAAGCTTCCGGACAGTCTTCAAAGGCAACCCCACATAGAATGTGTTGCAGTAGTCTAGACAGGATGTAACCAGAGCATGGACTACTGTGGCCAAGTCAGACTTCCCAAGGTATGGGTGCAGCTTACGCACAAGTTTTAACTGTGTAAATGTTCCCCCGGTCATCATCGAAACCAGGGGTTCCAGGCTCAGTGATGAGTTCAGGATCACTCCCAGTTTCTGGGAGTTGTAGGCCATAACACCTGGAGACCGACTGGTTGAGAACCACTGTGCTATGCTTTGCCGTGCTATGTTATGTTATGCAGGACCCAAGGCAGCTCACAGGCAGTGATCCCTGACTAGTACCTGCATATAGGAGACAATGTGAGATATCTGTTCTATTATTATACTATTTCTATTCAAATAGTGTTATCTTCTGATGAAACCTTTTTGATAGCAGTTTTTTTTTAAAAAAAGGAATTGACAATACATTGAATTTTTTTTAACTTTAAAAAAAGTTTTTATGTTTTTCTACCAACACTTTATGTTTCAATCAGTGGTTCCCAACCTTTGTATCTCCAGGTGTTTTGAACTTCAACTCCCACAGTTCCTAACAGCTGATGAGCTGGCTGGGATTTCTGGGAGTTGAAGTCCAAAACACCTGGAGGCCCAAAGGTTGAGAACCCCTGGTTTAAATAAATCAAACTGACCACATGAAGTGTTACTGCGGTGTAATGTGTTGCTGATTGCGTTGTAAACTTAATTGAATTAGAAACAAAATTCCAGCATTGTTTAAACACAGGCTAAG
Source organism: Anolis apletophallus (assembly GCA_030556195.1). Classification (NCBI taxonomy): domain Eukaryota; kingdom Metazoa; phylum Chordata; class Lepidosauria; order Squamata; family Anolidae; genus Anolis; species Anolis apletophallus. The sequence goes on along the minus strand of JARBWK010000014.1, from coordinate 25,265,230 downwards.
GATTGCAGAACATATCATCCAAGCATTTGACTAAAATTTAATATTTATTTTGGGCTTGGATTCTCAGATTTCCTGTTTCTCAGAAGAATTTCTCAGTATACACAGGCCCGGATTACCCATAAGCCCAACCTAGGCCATGGCCTAGGGGCGCAAGCCGAGGGGGGCGCAGAATCACGGACTAAAAGAAAAATATGTTGAAACAAATAAAAATGTTGTGGCCAGCCCCTGCAGTTTTTCCCAACTCAGGGGCACGCACCCCCCAAGGATGCCCCCGGCCACTCTGCGTGCGCCAGTTTCCCTCCCTCCCTCCTCGTGGTCCTTCCCATCCGCAGGAGCAGATGGGGAGCCTGCCTTCCAAGCGAGCGAGTGAGCGAGAATGAGCGAGCGCGAGACCTGTGCGCGCCCCCCGCTCCCTCGCGTGCACTTCCCCACGCCTCCGCCTCCCCCCTTTCATTGCGGAGCCAGAAATAGCCTTTTTTTTCTGCCCCAAAACGGGCGGGTGGGTGGGTGAGTGGGCTAGCTTCCTAGCCATTCGGGAGGGTCCCTTTTTGGTTGCCTCCGTTTCCCCGGTGACGCTGACAGAGATAGAGAAAGAGAGGAGGGGCCGTGGGCAGGGAAGGTGGCACCACCGACCGCTTTGACAGCGTGTCTTTTTTCCTCCCCGTTTCCTCCCGCTATCGCCCATGCCTCCTTTTCCTCCTCCTCTTGCCCCCTCCCTCCCCCACCCCATCCTCCCCGATCCCCTCCCTGTGGTTCTTTCTTCTCCCTCTGCGCTTCAGAGGCTGGCCTTTTAAATGCTTTTCTTGAGGCAGGCCGGCCCGGCCCACTCCTCCTTCCGCCTGGCCATGGGAAGTGTCTGCCGGAGCCTCCTGATTGCCTTGGCCTTTCTGCTCTGCTGCCCGGCGGGTAAGGAGGGGGCCCGGCCCTTTCTCGGGGTGGGGGGGGGGGGGCATGCAGCAGAGGTTGGCTTAAAGGGGGCATAATTCCAAAGTGTGGCCTAGGGTGCAAAAAGGTGTTAATCCGGGCCTGAGTATACATTACTGTTACACCGCAGCAGTATTATCTCCTTAAAGACACAATAATATTAATTAATACTATCATTTTTTTAAAATGGAAGTATGTCATTGTCATTGATATTCAACTTTAGAGGAGAGAACAAATTTACAGCTGTGTGTCATTAAATGTAAAAATTGTTATCAAGGCTAGGATAAATCTCCAAACTTCAGTTAGTTAGTTCTTTTAACCATATTTTTCCATCAACAAGAGGCAGCCTCTTTGTTGTGCGCAATATAACCATGAGATCCGTGATCACCGGCATTGTTTTAATGATCAAAGATTGTGTTTTGTTTTTCCGTAATGAGGCTGTGCATGCACTTAGCATCTACCTCCAATGTCTGTCTATATATAAGCATGGGTAATATGCAAGATCATATAGTCTTTCAATGGCTGTCTGGAGTGAAGTTGATGAGGTAATTGGCAGGAATGACTTCGGTATCACTCACATTAAAGTTGCAGAAATTAATCCATTCAAAGCTGTATATTCATCTAAGGAACCAGGAGGTCCCTCAAAGTGCCCCATAAATTATTGACTGAATCCTTCTATATTTCATACATGTATAAAGATCACTATAAACAGTCTCACATTTGGACTCAAAGAACTCAGTACAGATTCTTAACTTTTCCTTAATGTTCTTACTAATCAGACTTTCCAGTATTTCAGATGTTGCTCGCTTTAGTTTCAGTGGGTTTTTTTCTGGATTTAAAACCTCAACCAAATCTTTTTAGGGTTTCTAGCCTTAATTGGTTTAAGGCTTTAAAAGATTAATCATAGAAGCTGATTTTAACTGGTGGGGGGAATTTTTAATTGGCAGGGTTGCAAGTTAAATTTGTTTATCTCTTATGTTCTTTTGCTGATATATAGTAACAGGGATGAAATGTAATATGAGAACATGGTTAAAATGGACTTTACGTAATCCCACAGCTGATTGCTCCTTTCTGTATTGAATTGAATTTAAGGTCTCTGGACACTTCTTTTCTGTATCAAAAATACATGACGATATGTGTATTTATTTACATTTAGCCAAGTAATGTGCAAATGAAATTAAAAAATAGTTTGAATAATTGACAGACTTTGCTATTTCCCCATACACACACTCAAGTGGTACATTCATTGCTTCAATACATACATCGCACTCTTATAACAAGTTGTTTTCTATAAGCTCATAATGCAATACCACTGTTGTTGTTTTTATTCGCCTGTACGGCTTTTGTGAGCCGCCCCGAGCCTCTCCGGGAGTGGCGGCATAGAAGCGTGATCAATAAATAAATAAAATAAAATAAAAATACAAAAGGCGAACTCAATAAGTGGTGACTACCATCTGTAGCTTCAAGTCACTCTGTCTGATAAAAGCATGTAACTATTGTTGAGACCAGGTAGGAACAGAGAGCTTTCACAAGTGTCCTTATGAGATTGGACGAGCTGGGTGGGGTAAATCTCACCCAACTGTGCCCTCCGGGTTTCAGGGTGCATCAGCAGGCTAGATCTGAGGGGGGTGGGTTGCAGTGATCTTTCGGCAGTCCATCTCTCTGGTCAGATGTGCCGTTCCGCAATCCTTTGGGTTTGAGTGTGTCTACCTGAAGGTGAGAACTTGAGAAGGCTTGGGGATTCTGCTGGTGTACCAGCCACCCCGCGACTCAGCAGTTTCTCTGCCTGAGCTAACAGAAGTTGTCTCCAATCTGGCCTTAGTCTCCCAGCAATTTGTAGTTCTGGGAGATTTCAATATTTACGCAGAGACCACATTAACAGGTGCAGCTAGAGATTTCATGGTTGCCATGACAACCATGGGGCTGACTCAAGTGATATCTGGCCCCATGCATTTTTATTTTTTATTATGGACGGCGGAGTAGTCAGAGTGGAAGAGCAAAACATTCTTCCATTGTCATGGTCTGACCATCATCTGATCAGTTTAAGGCTCACCGTGATCTCCAACCTCCGCAGGGGTGGTGGACCCATTAAGATGGTCTGCCCTAGGAGACTTATGGATCTGGATGGACTCCTAAGTGTCTCTTGGGGATCTTTCTGTCCTGGAGCCTGACGATCCTGTCGACGCTCTGGTTGATCGCTATAATAGTGAGATGGCTAGGGTGATTGACACGATCGCTCCCGAACATCCCTTCTCGTTGAGTAGAGTTACACCAACTCCTTGGTTTACCGAGGAGCTGGCTGTGATGAAACATTCGAGGAGGGGTCTAGAGTGTATATGGAGGAAATCCCATGGCCTCTCTGACCGAGCACGGGCTAAAGCCACTTTTAAGGCTTGCTCCGCAGCTTTGCGGGCAGCCAAGAAAGCTTTCTCGACTGCCCACATAGAGTCTGCAGCTAATAGACCATTTGAGTTATTCTGGTTTGTTGGGGAGCTCCTCCACCCACCTGAAGTGCAGGGGATCCCTGAGGACTCAGAACCTTCGTGCAGCAAATTTGTGTACCATTTTGCAGGCAAAGTCACTCAGATATGTCTCGAGCTGGACACCAGTTTAAGTGCAATGCCAGATGAGGTAACTGAGGCCCCTGTCTGTCCAATTTTATGGGATACTTTTCATCTTGTTCTACCTGTTGACATGGACAGGATCCTTGGGGCTGTGAGAGCGACTGCTTGTGCTCTGGACACTTGCCCTTCTTACCTAGGTAAACTGGCCAGATATGGGTTGTTGGATTGGTTTGTTTCTATAATAAATGCTTCATTGGGCCAAGAAAAATTCCCATCCTGCCTTAAGCAGGCGGTAAAACCATTACTGAAAAAGACCTCCCTTGATCCTTCCGTGCTTAACAACTACATCGATCATGGTATTCTTCTGGGTTGACTTGGTGGGATAAGACTTAGCGGCCCTGTTTTGCTGTGGTTCTGGTCCTTTTTGGAGGGTCACTCCCAGTTGGTGAAGCTTTGGCACACCTGCTCGGATCCCTGGCCTTTGACCTGTGGGGTCCCACAAGGTTATATTCTGTCCCCCATGCTCTTTAACATCTACATGAAACTGCTGGGAAAGGTTATCTGGAGTTTTGGAGTTTGGTGCAGCTGCATCGGTCTAAATGAGGGCAAACAAGCTGAAGATCAATCCCGACATGACAGAGGTCCTTCAGGTCAGTCACACGTCTGATCAGGGTATAGGGTGGCAAGTTGTGCTTCATGGGGTTGCACTCCCCCTGAAATCACAAGTCTGCAGCTTGGGCATCCTGGATTCAGTGCTGACACTTGATGCACAGGTGTCGGCAGTGGCTGGGAGGGCCTTCGCACAATTAAAACCCGTGTGCCAGCTGTGACTATACCTCGTGAAGTCTGACTTGACCATGGTGGTCCATGCCTTAGTTACCTCTACACTGAACTATTGCAATGCTCTCTACGTGGGGCTTCCCTTGAAAATGACCAGGAAACTCCAATTGGTTCAATGTTCGGAAGCCAGACTACTAACTGGGGCAAATTACAGGGAGCTATCAACCCCCCTTGTTCAAGGATCTCCATTGGCTGCTATTCATCTTCCGGTCCCAATTCAAGGTGCAGGTTATCACCTATAAAGCCCTGAACGGTTTGGGACCTGCCCACCTTCGTGACCACATCTACCATAAACCTGCATGATCTCTTTGATCCTCTGGGGAGGCTCTCCTTTCGCCCCTTCCTCCATCACAGGTACGACTTATGGGAATGAGGGAGAGAGCCTTCTCCGCTCTGGCTCCTCAACTTTGGAACTCACTACCTGGTGAGATTAGGCAAGCCCCCACCATAGCAGCCTTTAAGAAAGATCTAAAAACTTGGCTCTTCCAATGTGCCTTTGGAAAGTGACCATATATCCCATTTCTGTCTGTTTCATCTACAGTGTCATCTTCATGATGCACCTTCCCCTGTCCTTAATTGAAGGCCTGACCCCACTGTTCATTCCTTATGAGCTCCTCCGTCACAAATACACTTTTTGCATCCAGGGTTTTATCATTTCATCTTGTGCATTTGGCCCGCCCATGGTGTTCTATTTTTCATTATGTTATTTTGCACTGTTTTTTATCTTGTTACTTTATGTATTTTATTGTAATTTATCGTTGTTTTGTGTTTTATTTTGCTGTATTGCGTTTTTGGGCTTGGCCTCATGTTAGCCGCCCCGAGTTCCCTTTGGGGAGATGGTGGCGGGGTATAAATAAAAGTTTTTAAAAATTATTATTATTATCTTTAATATAGGCCATTCTTTTTACCTGAGGCCAGAACCCATAGAAATGAGACTGAATTTGTTTTTCCTTTCATTAACAATAGTGTCCGAGGCTACGTGTCAAGCCACTTTTGCATGTTGTGGAAGTTTCAAAAGGAGTTTCCATGTAGGAAGAGGCAGGTGCTTTTGAAGCGATTAAAGGGGACAAGAATGTACCTGGCATGCAAAACACATTGGATTATTATCCTAAACAGAACTGTATATGTGTGAATAGAACTTCTAAAATGCCATCATTTGCTTTGCTGCTCAGTCACTAGCGCACTGACAAAAAAGTGCAAATATCTCTTTGTTGGTACAAATATTTTACCTACAACACTACAGGAGGACACTTGTGTGGCCATTGATATAAGCTAAAGTAATAGCACACTATGGGTACGTCCACACTGGAGCATTAATGCAGTTTGACATTACTTTAACTGCCAAGGCTCAAGGCTGAGGGTCATTGGGACTGTAGTTTTATAAGGTCTGTAATCTTCACTGTCAAATTGAGCTGGAGCGTCACCAAACTACAACTCCCTTACATCCATAGAATTGAGCTGTGCCAGTTAAAATGATGTCAAGCTACATTAATTCAACAGTGCAGGCATACCCTATGTCTCACTCGGTGTTAGGTCTCCAGTTAATTTCCTAAAGATTATTTTGCCTGGGAAATGAAAGTGTTGAAGTTATACAGTATGCTTTAAAAACTCTGTAACTATGAGATTTCAAAACTTTCTGAATTCTAGGATGCAGTGTGCCAAATAGCTACTTTGGGAAGACATTCTCTAAGCACATCCATGAGAAGATCAACCTCTGCATGGGAAGATTTCCCCCCTACGGAATGAGTTGCATTGCAATCTTCTATGTGTCTACTCAGAAGAAAGAGAGGATTCACTATCAGGTAAGTGTTTTTAGGGTTACTTGGTTATATTACATTTTGTATCAGCTTATTTCATGCATGCTGATTTGGACATATGAGGGTCTAGGTTTATTTTGGGGGCGTCTACCTTTAGTTCTGCTTCAGTGGTTCATGCCATCATACATTCATACTAGTGTTGTACTCAGATGAGTATCAGAATAAAGGTTCCTGTACAGGTTGAGTATCCCTTGCTGGGAATGCTTGATGCTAGAAGTATTTTGAAATTTTTAAGATTTTGGAATGCCTGTATTTGCATACATTTATTTATTTATTTATTCATTTATTTATGGTATTTGTACCCCGTAGCTTCTCACCCCTGCAGGGGGACTCAGCATGGCTTACATTTGCAGCACTACAGGCCGCAACACCACAATACAATTTAAAACACACCATATAATCAATGTCATTAAAAAGCATTAAAAACATTTTAAAAAACATTACATTAAAAACCACTACATACAACAATAATTAATTAAAGCCATCAAGCGGAACACATTGTCAGTCCAGTCAAGTCCAAAATGTCAATCCAGTCAAATCCAAAGGTACAATTTACATCTGCTGCCCAAAGGCCTGGTCCCAGAACCACGACTTTAGCTTTTTTCTAAAAGCGAGGAGAGATTGAGTCAATCTTATTTAGTTTGGGAGTGCATTCCATAGGTGAGGGGCCACCGCTGAGAAGGCCCTGTCTCTCGTCCCCACCAGCCGCATTTGCGATGCTGGCGGAAGCGAGAGCAGGGCCTCCCCAGATGAGCTTAGACTGCGAGATGGGACATAGAGGCAGATGCGTTCGGACAAGTAAGCTGGGCCAGAACCGTATAGAGCTTTATAGGTCAATACCAGCACTTTGAATTGGGCTCGGAGATGGACAGGCAACCAGTGGAGCTGACACAGCAGGGGGGTGGTATGCTCCCTGTTAGCATTCTGGCTGCCGCCTGTTGGACCAACTGAGGTTTCCAAACCGTTTTCAAAGGCAGCCCCACGTAGAGTGCGTTGCAGTAGTCTATTCGGGATGTAACCAGAGCATGGACCACCGTGGCCAAGTCAGACTTCCCAAGGTACGGGCGCAGCTGGCGCACAAGTTTTAATTGTGCAAAAGCTCTCCTGGCCACCACTGAGACCTGGGGTTCCAGGCTCAGCAATGAATCCAGGATCACTCCCAGACTGCGAACCTGCGTCTTCAGGTAAATAATGAGATGTTTTGGAGATGGGACCCAAGTCTACACATAAAATTAATGAATGTTTCATATACACCTTAAAAAAACAATGTGAGGCTGGACTACTGTAACGCCCTCTACGTTGGCCTTCCCTTGTCAACAATCCGGAAACTCAAGCTAGTGCAGAATGCCGCTGCTCGCTTGCTGGTGGGAGCACCAGTGAGGGACCATATCACTCCCATCCTACGGCAACTGCACTGGCTCCCCATTGAGTACCGGATTGCCTTCAAGGTGTTGGTGTTAACCTTTAAGGCCTTGCACGGTCTAGGGCCAGTGTACGTGAGGGACCGCCTTACCCCATATGTTCCCCCGAGATCACTATGCTCGGAAGAGCAGAACCTGTTGCTCATTCCACCAATCTGCTCCTGCCATCTGTCCACTACGAGACAGCGAGCCTTCTCTGCCGCGGCGCCTGCGCTCTGGAACTCGCTTCCAGACCATACTCGTGCGATCTCAGAGCTCGCCCTTCTTTCGGGCGTGTAAGGCTGCCCTTTTAGGCTTGCTTTTAGCTAAGTCTGAATTGTAAATGGCATGCGTATGTCCTTGAATTCAAGAACTGTAATCTCCGTTTTTATCACTGTCATGTTTCACGTTTTTATTGTATGTTTTTACTGTACGTTGTGATCCACCCCGAGCCTGCAGGGAGGAGCAGAATATAAAACCGAATAATAAATAAATAATAAAAATAAATAAAATGTTATAATCAAAGATACTTTTCCCTCAAGCAGACCTATGCAGACCCTAGAGCAGTGGTTCTCAACCTGGAGTCCCCAGATGTTTTTGGCCTACAACTCCCAGAAATCTCATCCAGTTTACCAGCTATTAGGATTTCTGGCAATTGAAGACCAAAAATATCTGGGGACCCCAGGTCAAGAACCACTGCCCTAGAGGAATCTAGACAGCTGCCAGAGTTGTAATATTTTTATGTCTTCTCTGTAGCTTGTCTAGATGGTATTTCAAGTTTCTTTTACCTGTTTTTTTTTATGTTGGGAGAGCCAGAGAGCCAGCATAGTATTATGGCTTGGGAATTGGAGATTTTTATGTGTGTGTCAGGACCGATTTGAGAAACTGCAAGTCACTTCTGGTGTGAGAGAATTGGCTGTCTGCAAGGACATTGCTCAGGGGTCATCTGGGTGTTTGATGTTTTACCATCCTTGTGGGAGACTTCTCTCATGTCCCTGCAAGGTGAGGTGGAACTGACAGACAGAGCTCAATCTGCTGTCTCTGGATTCCCTGGGTTTAATCCATTGCGCCACTGGGGGCTCCCAAAATTGGAGATTAGAGTGTGACTCCCTTTTTGGACATGGAAGTCATAGGGAGGAGGGAGCAAGCTTGCTTTCTGCGGCCCTGGAGACTAGGACGCGAAACAATGGCTTCAAACTACAAGAAAGGAGATTCCATCTGAACATTAGGAAGAACTTCCTGACTGTGAGAGCCGTTCAACAGTGGAACTCTCTGCCCCGGAATGTGAAGGAGGCTCCTTTTTTTGAAAGCTTTCAAACAGATGCTGCATAGCCATCTGTCGGGGGTGCTTTGAATGCAATTTTCCTGCTTCTTGGCAGAATGGTGTTGGACTGGATGGCCCATGAGGTCTCTTCCAACTCTATGATCTATGATTCTACTGGGTCACCTTGGGGCAAGTCATACTCTCGTATTCTCTCAGGAAATCAATGGGACCCCCTCCCCCCAAAACAAATCTTGCTAAGACAGGATTGCCATGCACTGGAAAGGACATGAAGGCACACAAGAACAACAACAAGGGAAGGGTCTCAAGCCGAGAGGTCTTGGTGGTTGAATTTGAAGAAGGAAACACATTTGTAGCATTTTCAATTGAGTGTCTGATCCTCAAGGCAAGGATGGATTTTTTTTCTGACAAAAGCAACTTTCAACCCAAAAGTGATTGGTGAAGGACTTCCATTGCCTTCTCATGTTTGATGAAACCAGTGGTAGATGGGCCCAAAGCCTAAACATGGTGGACTCCTTTTTGCTACCTATTCCTTCTTTTTTCATGTGTGGTTGGCTATCTGGGTTGGGGGATAGTTCATTTTTGTTGGAAGTCTGATATGAGCAGTTCCAGAGGTCTGAGGAATGGATTTCTGAAATGAGTCCAAAGGTTGAATGCATACCAAGAGCTACACATTTTTTGCCCTGGTTTAGAATGACTGATGTAGCCTTTTCCCTATCTGGCACACCACTGAACTTCATAACACACAAACAGTTGCCCCTCCATATTGACAGATTCTGCATTCATGATTTCCACCATCCATACCTTTAAAATATTATTCGATATTCCCCCTGCCACCCCTGAACTAGCAAACCTTGATTTTGATTTTCTATAGTAGATGCCATTTTTTTCCTGGAGCCAAACCCCTGCAGATACCACTGTATTTATCCTATCATGTCAACACTATAATGGAAGAGGATGATTCAGAGTCATTAATCACAATGGTCAGAACGTGTGTGTGTGTGTGTGTGTGTGTATGGGCGGCGGGGAGAGGGTTGGTTGGTCAGGGTCTTCAGAGACTTTGAATAAACCCCACTAAAGACTTTAACAGAGCTTCCCTTTTTAGCTTTTTTCAAATGGAAGACAGAAACAGACTGAAGGCACTCCTCAACTGTTTTTTCTTCTCATTCACAAGACACATTCGTGGTTTAGATGTACCCACAACTAATTTCATGGCTTACAGCAAACTATTTTAGAATACCACAGATGGTTACCCTGTTCATCTCTAACATTGATAGTCAACACAAACATTGCCACTTTTTTGGTTCAGGGAAAATGTTGTTGTTGTTAACGACTTATGGTGACCCTAAGGCAAGCCTATCATTGAGTTTTCTTGGCTGGATTTTTTCACAGCAGATATACCATTGCCTTCCTCTGGGGTTGAAAAAGTGTGACTCTTTCAAACTCCCCCCCAATTGTAACTAGAACCCACAATCTGCTGTCCCAATATATTTTGTCACGTTTCTATGGTCAATACAAAGAAACAAGTAGGGCAGGCTGACCCACCAATAACATGGGAAAGAGAGGAATCACAGAGAGAGAGATAACAATGTAAACATAAGTAATTTCAAAATCTCAGGTTCCAAATAAACATTTATCTACTATTATTTCAATTAATTAAACATATAATATACTGTTATAGGATATACATGCACAAATGCTGTCTTTACATACATATGCAGCAAATACGGGCGGTAAGCTCACATGCAAGTGAGTAGACGTCGTAAAAAGGCGGAAAGGAGTTCCTGCGTCATCAGAAAGGGACACAGTCCCGGATGTCTCCCAGAGGATAAGCAAAGATCGTAAATGATAATAAAGTCCCGGTAATGAATGCCAGTCTTATATTTTTATATATATTAATGGGGAGACAATCCATGGTCAACGAAACCAATATTGATGCGCGCCTTCGTTTCGCCCCCAAAGGGGCTTCCTCGGGACCAGGGGCGTGGCCTAGGTAGCGTAGTCTCACAGACGTTGTAAAGCAGGAACCGCACAATGCATGAGGAAACACGAGCACCGCAAGTGCTGGCGATATCTATGGGATATCTATGGGCCTCCTGCCCGATATCCCATAGATATCGCCAGCACTTGCGGCGAAACGAAGGCGCGCATCAATATTGGTTTCATTGACCATTCCGCCTTTCCGCCTTTTTACGACGTCTACTCACTTGCATGTGAGCTTACCGCCCGTATTTGCTGCATATGTATGTAAAGACAACATTTTTGCATGTATATCCTATAACAGTATATTATATGTTTAATTAATTGAAATAATAGTAGATAAATGTTTATTTGGAACCTGAGATTTTGAAATTACTTATGTTTACATTGTTGTTATCTCTCTCTCTGTGATTCCTCTCTTTCCCATGTTTCTATGGTCTTCCATGTGCTTCTGTGACCACACACTGCCTTTTCTCTTAATCCACTGTGTCATCTTGCCTTTGGATGCATTTACAAGGGATATAAAGTGTTTTATTTACATTTTTTCGGCAGCCAACTGCATTTCAATGATTGTGAGTTTTTGACAGAGCTCTAGTCCATAACCTTCTCTGTTGTGGCCCCTCGGCTGTGGAACTCCCTCCCAAGCGATGTTAGATCTGCCTCCTCCCTGTTGTCCTTCAGCAGGCGGGTGAAGACTTGGATGTGGAACGAGGCCTTCCCAGAATAAGCTGAGATTGATTTCAATCTGAAATGGGTGACCACTTTTTTAGACCGAGCTGAATGTGGTTTTAATGGCAATGTGGTTTTATGTATCTCTGTTTTTATGTATTTTAATATGCTGGTTTAAGATGTTTTAAATTTGTATGGCATTGAATTTTGCTGTAAGCTGGTCTGAGTCCCTCCATAGAAGGTCGGGGTACAAATTTTTAAAATAAATAAATAAATAAACCTCTTGAATAAGTGGAAGATATCTGTAGAGCAGTGGTTCTCAACCTATCTGCTGGTAAACTGGGATTTCTAAGAGTTGTAGGTCAAAACACCTGAGGACCCACAGGTTGAGAACCACTGCTGTAGAGGAAAGCATGCTTTTCATATGGCAACGCCTATCGAGGCCCACCTGAAACTGAGAGTAGTCTTGCATGGCATTTAGTATGGGCAACTGTTTAAGTTAGGATGGCAGATTTGTGCTCATTAGTAAGATTTCAGTGTGTTGTTGCTTACAAAGCTTTTAATCCCGAGTCTAGAAATCAGTTAGACACTAGTCTGGGTTGAAAGACGCATGAAAAAAAATGATATCTTTTTGAGGCTGAAAACGAGGTTATGAAGAGTTAAAAGGCAAACACCCATTTGCCCATTATGTTGTTCAAAAAGTGCCCCTTTAAAGAGTCCATCTGGTGACTTCCTTTTGGCCTGCTTTCCCATCCTCATCTCTTTGTCAGGCCTGTCACTTAGAAAGAATCACGTGACTTGCAATAACAAATTCCAAAGAATATAAGCAGTTGATCCACAAAGAACTGGAATAAAGAACACCCCCCTGGCTACAGTTATCATTTCCATAGCAATCATGATATTGATGTGATTGCTATGTTAATTTCTAGGGGGGATGCGGGGGACTTTGGATTTTGGAATTTGCTCAAAGAGTTTTAGACATGACCAACTGCACCTTTTGGGATAAATCTCTAAACTTTGGATTAGAGGCATTTATTTATTTATTTCATTTACTTCATTTACATCCCACCCTTCCCAACCCGGAAGAAGACTCAGAGCAGCCTTACAAGTTAGGCAGCAATTCGATACCAAAATGTAAACATACAATAAACAAAACATTTACATTAAAACTAAACATTAAAACAACACTATTTAAAACCAATTATTAAAACCGTGCCATCCAGATTTATAATCCGAAGCAGTTCCATTGATCCGTTCACTATTCCTTATTCTTTTGTTGCACCAAAAACTTGCTATCCAAAAGCTTGGTCACATAACCACATTTTTACTTTCTTTCCAAAAGTGAGGAGGGAAGGGTCTGCTCTAATTTCACTTGGGAGGGATCTCCATAGCTGAGGGGCTACCCCTGAGAAGGCCCTGTCTCTCATCCCCACCAGTCGCGTTTGCGAAGGAGGTGGGACCGAGAGCAGGGCCTCTCCAGAACATCTTAATCTCGGAGTTGGATCATAGAGGGAGATACGTTCGGACAATTAAGCTGGGCTAGAAACGTTTAGGGCAGTGGTTCTCAACCTGTGGGTCCCCAGATATTTCGACCCTCAACTCCCAAAAATCCTAAGAGCTGGTAAACTGGCTGAGATTTCTGGAAGTTGAAGGCCAAAAGATTTGGGGGCCCACAGGTTGAGAACCACTGGTCTAGAAAGAAATGAGGGGGAACTTTTATGGGGATATCATAATACAGTGGTTCTCAACCTGTGGATCCCCAGATGTTTTGGCTTTCAACTTCCAGAAATCTTAACAACTGGGAAACTGACCAAAACAGTTTCTGGGAGTTGTAGGCCAAAACACCTGGAGGCCCAAAGGTTAGGAACCACTGATCTAGATGGAAGGAGGAGACAGAAGCAGGCCCCTTTCTCCAGAAACAATCTAGACCAGTGGTTCTCAACCTGTAGGTCCCCAGATGCTTTGACCTACAACTCCCAGAAATCTTAACAGTTGGGAAACAGGCTGGGATTTCTGGGAGTTTTAGGCCAAAACACCTGGGGACCAACAGGCTGAGGACCACTGTGTTATGCTATTCTTGGATTTTCTTCGTGAACGAAGATTCAGGAATGTGTCCTTTGAGCCTGTGCAATGGATTTTTCTGGTGGAGCGTAGCATGCACAGAACTGGCCTCACCCTTTAAACCAAAGGTTCGTCTGCTGGGGCCTAGCAAGCTTAGGACGGTGGCAGCGAGGTCCTCAGGTCATAGGTTTGGTTCGAGTTTCCTTCTCTTAGATGGTTGATCTTACAGGGTTAAAAGAGCACCATCTGCCTGGGTTTGAAATCAGAGTTTTCCTTCTCCTAGGATGGTTGCCAAAAGGCTAGAGAGCCCATCCTGCCCACTTGACGCTCTTTGTCAGACCCTTCAGTTGTGACCTGTCTGGCATAGGAGGCCCTACCGGTGACTATTAGGCCACCTATGCCATGCTATGTAATGTTATGCTGGGCCCAAGCATCTCACAGACAGCAATCCCTGAGTAGCACCTGCATATAGGAGACAATGTGAGATATCTGTTCTATTACTTTACCATTTCTATTCAAATAGTATTATCTTCTGATGTCTCTCTCTCTCTCTCTCTCTGGCATTACTTCTTGAATGAAAATTCTTAGGAAGGACTCATCCCATGCTTTCTACAAGCGCATTGATGATTCGGAGGTTGGATGTGGCCTTTGAGCCTGTGCAATGGACTCTTCTGGTGGAGCGCAGCGTGCACAGAACTGGTCTCACCCTTTAAACCAAAGGTTCATCTGCCAGGGCCTAGCAAGCTTGGACGGTGACAGCGAGGTCCTCAGGTCATAGGTTTAGTTCGCGTTTCCTTCTCTTAGATGGTTGACTTTACAGGGTTAGACGAGTACCATCTGCCCAGGTTTGAAATTAGAGTTTTCCTTCTTTTAGGATGGTTGCCAAAAGGCTAGAGAGCCCATCCTGCCCACTTGACGCTCTTTGTCAGACCCTTCGGTTGTGACCTGTCTGGCATGGGAGGCCCTACCGGTGGCTATTATGCCACCTATGCCACCTATTCCATGCTATGGACCCAGGCAACTCACAGACAACAATCCCTGACTAGCACCTGCATATAGGAGACAATGTGAGATATCTGTTCTATTACTTTACCATTTCTATTCAAATAGTATTATCTTCTGATGAGTTGTAGGCCAAAACACCTGGGGGTCCACAGGTTGAGAACCACTGTCATAATGCAACATCCCCATCTTGGTGCATCTCCCTCATTCTTCCCCAGAAGTGCCAGAAAGCAATACTATTTCCTTCAATATATGGGATTCCGTATCTGGAAGATTTCTGCTGCTTGTAAAGTTGTTTCTCCTTTTTTTCACATATGTGTGTGTTTGTATATATGTGGTGTAAACTGATTTAAAATGTATGCCAGTCATCTTCAGGGAGCTCATTTCAGTTCTGATGAAACTGGCGTCACCTGGATCAATGTTTAAAGTGTCCCTGTGGCTGGGCGTTTGGAGTCATCCCCAATCGGTCTCCATCTCTTCTCACAGCCTCTTTCTTTCATTCCCAGCTCTTCTTCCCTTTCCCCTATTAACATGCCCCTAATGTCATTGGGTTCGCTTCTCTTTCCCCTTTTCCAAGACGCGAATGTATTTGGATACTTTTTCAAAAAGTATTATGACTAAATTTCTCTCCCCCCCCCCCCCATAATTACCCCACAATCATTATATAATCCCGTCACAAAGAGTCTATTGAGGCACCCGGCTTTTGTCAACTATGGGACGCAGAATCCATAATTGCATTATTCAGCTTTCCCTCTGCTGCCCCCCTCTTTCCCCCCTCCCTCCCTCCCTATTTTAACCTCCCTCCTTTTCGCTTATTAACCACATCTAACCTCTGCCTCAGTTTCCCACCTTTTTTTGCACCTTCTTCCCTCCCCTCCCTTAAACCATTTGCAGCTAAACCTGGTTCAAGTTGGTGTGGATTCGGGTTTGTTTTGGGTCGGAAGTTCGCAAAGTATCTGGAGAAACCAGAAATCACGTTTTGGATCTATCTCCATGAGCATTACCATTGCGTTCTCTCCCCCTTCTTTCTTTCTTTCTTTCTTTTATTCCTTCCTCTCTTTTTTCCTCTCTCTCTCTCTCTCCCCCCTTCCCCTGGAAGTTTAATTACCGTATGCTAATTTCCTTGCCTACTACGTGATTAATTAAAATCATATTTTCATAATCATTTGGCACTAGTATTGTCTCCGTATACCATCATGATCTCCTCTCTCTCTCTCTTGCTCCTCCTCCCTTTCCCCCCCCCCCTTAAATAGTGTATGTAAATAAAGTCAGCCTTAATGGAAAGCATCAAAATGCAACGCTGAAGACCTTTTCGGGTGTTTGCATGCGCGCGATTGGCAACATAACTGCTTATTTACATTAAATACGCCACAAGGTTACAGTGCAGATCAACGTCACTTTCTCTCTCGTTGATTACTTCTCTCTCTCTCTCTCTCTCTCTTGGAAAGAGAAGAGCTGCCGCCGGAGCTGCTTCTCAGGGGCTTGATGGCACCCCATCCGCTTTTCCCTTGGAGTTTCCCAAAGAGGGAGAAGCCGACTTGGAAGAAGTCTTGTCCCGGGCAGGTAAGGATCGCCGAGAGATCCGAGGGCTTCTCCTCCCCTTCTTCTTCCTCCTCCTCCTCATTCCCTCCCTAAATAGGATTTCTTCGGGGATGGATCCTCATTTGAATCCGGAGCAAAGGGGAGAAGAGGATTGGGGCGGGGTTCTTTTTTGGGGGGGGGGGGATGAATCGGGTTGCATCTCCGGCGTTCAGCGTGTTTACACGGGCTCAAGGTCATGCTCCCCCAAACCGGCGTGAAACGCTTTATTTACTCCTTCCTCCCTCCTTCCCTCCCTCCTTCCCTCCTCCCATCCTTCCTTCTCTGCCCTCCAAGCTCGGAGTTGCTTGAAGGGAAAAATGGACGATGATGATGGCAAATGATGTTGTTGGAGGAGGATATCAAGGGTTGAGCGTTGGGCTCATCAAAGCTAAATGCCGCAAGACCCAGCATCGAGTGGCTGTGAATTATGCCGAGGCGACAATAGAGAGAATGAGGGAGGGAGAGAGCCCTTTCCCCTCCTCCTCTTGCTGCTTTCTCCTTCTGTTCTTCTCTCTCTCGCTCTCTCAACGGTACAATGCCACTCTCTACCTACCAGAGAAGGGCAGCCCAAGCCGGGAAGGTGCTTCCAGGTGGCCGAAGGCTATCAAGGAGGAATAACAACAAACATAACAATAAGGAAAGGGAGAGAGAGAGAGAAAGAAGGAGGGAGAGAGAGAAAGACGGAGGGGGAGAGAAAGAAGAAGAGGCTTCTTCCACCAAAATAGAGAGAGAGATGAAAAGAACTGCCAAGATTGGGCAGCGAGCCCCCCTGGGCCACTTTCTCTCTCTCTCTCTCTCTCTCTCTCTCTCTCTCTCTCTCTCTCTCTATATATCTGTCTCTCTATATTTTTTCCACCCCCCCCCTTGTTTTCCCCAGTCAATCATGTGGGCTCTGCTTCATTATTCATTGAACACAAATCTTTCCCCGCGCTTCCTTTTTTTTTTTTTACGTGCCGGGAGTTTCTCCTCCTGCTTCGCTTTATTATGGTGATCCTTATTATCAATTGAAACAACAACAAACAACCCCCCCCCCCCCAAAGCAGGGAAAGGGAGGAGAAAGGAGGAAAGGTTTTCTTCCCATTGATTGATTGATTCTTCCTCTTCCTCATGGTGGTATTTTGGTTTGGGAAGCGCCCTTCCCACCCGAAAAGGGGGCTCAAAGTGCCTTCAAAGGAAAACAGGACCAAAAACACCCCTTTCCGACCTTTCTTTTCTTCTTTTGGCATAGCAATCGCAAGGGGGCCTGCGTGATTAAAAAACACAGTATAATTAAATATCCATGGCAGTGACGTTTGCGAGCAAAGGCTGTCAGGGGAAGGAAGGAAGGAAGGAAGGAAGGAAGGAAGGAAGGAAGGAAGGAAGGAAGGAAGGAAGGAAGGAAGGAAGGAAGGAAGGAAGGAAGGAAAGGAGCCTTATCAGAGAGGTGCTGCATTCGGGGGAGCCCCTTGCGACTTCCAAGGGGAAGGAAGGAAGGAAAGAAGGGTGTTGAGGGCTTCCCTGCACTTCCCAGCAGGGCACCCAAGTTGCCTGGAAACTTTTCTTTGGGGAGACACCCCCCCCTCTCCCTACTGCTAGAACGGTGGTAATGATAGTAAAAGTATAGGTCTGAGGTAAAAGTTTTGCCAAAGTCCATCTCTGCCTTTTGCTTGTGTGATTCCTATGTTAAATCTCTCCAGAAGATCTATCTGTACATCCCTCTTTCTTTCTTTCTTTCTTTCTCTATCTATCTGTCTATCTTTTCCATCCTTTTGGATGGAAACTCCTCTTAAGTTTGGCCCACGAGACAGATCTGCAAACTTCGGCAGAAAAAGAAAGGGAAAGGGAAAGAGTGGGAGAGAAAAGGGGGGGGGGGAGAGTTGGGGGGGGTCAAGCCCTGCCATTTTGCACTAGCTCTCAATCGACCTCTCCTCACGAAAAAGAGCGCCCTGTGTTGAAGGCTGGCGAGGTAACGTTGCTAAGGGGAGAGAGAGAGAGAGAGAGAGAGAGAGAAGGAAGGAAAGAAAGAAAGAAAGAAAGAAAGGGAAAGGGGCTGGGAAAGGGGTGTCTGCGCTTGGGATTTTTCTTTCGGGGCATTGGGAAGCCCCCTCCTTGCGGGAAGGATGGGGAAGGGGAGCCCGGGTTGATGTGAGTTTTTCCTCATGCTCCAGAAGCATTCTCTCCTGACGTTTCGCCCGCATCCTCAGAGGTTGTGAGGTCTCTTGGAAACTAGGGAAGTGGGGTTTCTTTCTATACCTGTGGAATCATGTCCAGGGTGAGCCTCCTTGAGCCCTTCGAGCAGGAGCAGCACCTGCCGCTACCTGAAGAAAGAAGAAACCGCTTCCAAGGGGAAGGGACCTTTGAGTTTCCGCTCGTCTTGTCTGCCTACCTGCCTCTGTGTGTGTTCGTGTTGCACTCACCTCTTGATCTTGGGAGCTTTTGGCGTGGGTTGCGGGGCGGTTTCGGGGGGCTCCGGTGTCCGTCAAAAGTTTCTTCCTTGTGCGATTCCAGAGAGAGAGAGAGAGAGAGAGAGAGAGAGAGAGAGAGAGAGAGAGAGAGAAGGATGCCCCCTCGTTCCCTCTCCAGGCGCCCCTCCCCTTTGTTGCCAAGGGAGGATAGGGTGGGGGGCGCTTCATTCAAGGGGGGGGACCCCGAGAAGCGCGCGCTTTCAGGGGAAGACTGGGCTCTGGGGAGGGGAAAAAGGAGGGAGGGGGAACCCCACAAGCAAAGCCTCAACAGCGGACTCAAAGCCAAGACCCCGAAAAAGAGAGAGAGAGAGAGATAGAGAGAGAGAGAGAGAAGAGAGAGAGAGAGAGAGAGAGAGCGCGGCTGCTCTGGGGGCAAAGGTGTTGCCTGTGCCCTTTCTCTCTTCCTATCTCTTCCACTCTCTCCCCCCCTTTCTTTCTCTCTCTCTCTCTTTCTCGGGGCCCTTCCTTCGCACTTGAACGGAACAAGGGAAGAACAGAGAGAGAGAGACAGAGAGAGAGACAGAGAGAGAGAGAGAGAGAGAGCGGCTACTCTGGGGGCAAAGGTGTCGCCTGTGCCCTTTCTCTCTTCCTATCTCTCATCCTCCCTCTCTTCCACTCCCCCCCTTCTTCCTCTCCCTCCCTCTCTTTCTCGGGGCCCTTCCTTCGTATTTGAGCGGAACAAGGGAAGGACACACACACACACACAGAGAGAGAGAGAGAGAGAGAGAGAGAGAGAGAGAGAGAGAGAGAGAGAGAGAGAGAGAGACTCAGGGGAGTCCCGCAAAGGCGCAGACGCGAACTTGGCCCGGCGCGCAAAGCGGACAGACTCCGAAGCGCTTTTTTTAAGGCAGGAGGAGGAGGAAACAGGCAAGCCCCCTCCCCTTTCCCTCTCTGTTTCTCCGTCTGTCTGCGGGGCCGGGGTCTCCTTTGCCAGCCCGTGCAATTGAAACTTGCTCCAAGAGGGGCGCCTTGACCCTCCGCTTCGAGCGCCGTTGCCTCGTCGGGATCCCTCCTCCTCCTCCTCTTTCCTTATTCGAGGCTGGGAATCAGCGAGGTGGCCGCACTGAGAACTTTGCTTTCTTCCTCTGATAAGCCCTTTGAGGCGCTTTGGCCCCTCCAAGCCGGGAGCTGAGAAGCGTGCTTTCTCCCTCCTCCTGGTTTCACTTCGGCACCGGCTTGCCTCGCCCCCCCCCCCCCCCCCTTCTCTCTCTTCCTCGCTTCTTTGCCGTCTCTCGGAGCTTGGTCCGCTGACTTTGGAAGAAGAATGAAAAGAAGGCTCCTTCTGAAGTGATCCCAAAGAAAGAAAGGGGGGAAAGTGACCAGCCCCCCTCCTCGTCCTTTTCTTGAACGCCGAACTGTTCAACCTGAGACAGAGACAGAAAGAGGGCGGGGGGGGGGTCTCTCTGTGGGGAGACGTTGGCGGTTCCCACGAACTTCGGGAGAGGAGGGTTTCTTTCCACCCGCTCGGACCGAGCATCAGCTCTCTCTCTCTCTCTCTCTCTCTCTCTCTCTCTCTCTCTCTCTCTCTCTCTCTCTCTCTCTCTCTCAGGAAACTTCCTCGCCAACCCAATCCCAACCCCTTTCCCCCCCAAAGTCCCTCCGACCCAGCTGCGTCCACCTTCATGATTATTCAGGGTTCAAACCGGACTGAAAAGTAAGTGACCTGCGAAAGTCCGTGAATAGGTGCGCTGAGAAATATTACTACTACGACTACTAATAATAATAATAGGCAAAAGAGCTTCGGGACGAATCTCTCATTCTTTCGCCTGCTTCTCGGTCGTAGGAATCGTTTTGTGTGTTTTTGTGTGTTTATGTTGCCGTCTCTCTCCTGCGAGGTGGCAATGTGGAAGGATGTTTGTTGGCATCGCGGGTCTTTGTGGGTGTCGTTTGGGGGGAGAGTGAGTGGTGCTGCTCGGGGTAGTTGTGGCGTGGAAGGCTTGCCACCTTTGAGTAGTCCCCAAGGAGTGGAGTGAGTTGCTCAGAGGGTTCTTTTTAGCACCAAGTCGGCAAGAGTTCTGTGATCCTCTGTATCATAATTTTAGATATACAATTATAGTGGTTGTGTGTGTGAGAGAGACACACACACACAAAGAGGGATAGACCTCCACCTCTGAGTTGCCTGGCATTTCATCAGGAATGGAGAAGAGGGCTCCTCCTTTCACCTTTTCCCAAGAGTGAGGGTCACTGGAGTCAGGAGAAATGCCTCCAATCTTGATGTGTATTTGTGAAAAACTGACACCTTTTCCCAGGTTTTACATCTTGTTTTTTTTCTCCAAGTGGTGCTGCTACTATTTGAGAAGGTAAAAGTCATTCCCCCCCCAAAAGCAGGTGGGTTTGAGCACCAGAAAGAGAGCTTTTGGGAAGGAGACGAGAAGGGCCCACAGTGTGGGAAAGGGACTGTTTGGCTCTCCATGCTGGAGTCCTTCTGATGTCATTCTGATGGCAGAAAGTCTCCAGATTCCTCCATTAAAGACTTGGCCGATCTGTCTGATGATAAATGATAAGCATTGTGTTGTCTAAGGCTTTCATGGCCTGAATCTTTGGGTCGCTTGAGTTTTCCAGGATGCATGAGTCTTCCAGGAAAGAAGCATTCTTTCCTGTCATTT
The DNA here is from genome assembly GCA_030556195.1 of Anolis apletophallus. Classification (NCBI taxonomy): domain Eukaryota; kingdom Metazoa; phylum Chordata; class Lepidosauria; order Squamata; family Anolidae; genus Anolis; species Anolis apletophallus. Next base: position 25,244,060 of record JARBWK010000014.1, on the reverse strand, counting down.
CTCCCACATCTGTGGCAAGCATCCTCAGAGACCCCTCAACCTCTGAGGATGCCTGCGAAACATCAGGAGAGAATGCTTCAGCAACATGGCCATACAGCCTGGAAAACTCACAGCAACCCAACGATAGCATTGATGTGTCTGCTCTTTGACAATTGCAATCCTTCTGTGCCCTTCTGTGCATTCACCCCCCCCCCCCCACGAAGAGTGTGCTCTCTAGACTGATGTGGGGTCTTCCTCGTGGCATTTTGCAAAATCTCTCTATCCTGAACCTATACAAATAAGCATTTTTCTGAGCATCCCAAGTTCATGTTCACGCCAAGTTGCTTGAACAGCACCCAGGGTAACTACCTACCAGCTAGGCCCTCCTTTTTGCCATCTTCATTTTTCATCTTGAACAGTTTTTAGATCGAATATGATTGGAAGAACACAAAAAATCCATCTGCTCACTATTCCTCCCCCTTGTTTGATCTTTTTGTGTATGTATGTGCTTTAATGATTTTACTCTGTGTCCTCGGTAATATTTTGCTCCTTTTAATGCAGTGTTCATAAGTGAGAATTAGGAATGCATATCCCTCGCAGTTTGACACATAACTGCAAAGTTAGTTTGCCTTATATCTTAATGTGTCAGAGGAAACCAGTTAAATTCTGATTTCTGTCGGCATTTCCTCTTCTCCGTTGAAACGTGTGATGATAAAGCACTCAGGTTTTAAATTTTGTTTTTTTATTTGCTCTTGGAATGGCGAGGCTAAACACAGTTGCCTTTGAGAAGAGGTCTGTTGCACTTGTGTCAGGCGTGCCACAGATCATACTAATGCCACACCATTATTTGGATCCTTTTTCTAGGAATAACCAAAAAAAAAAGATTGTGCTTATAGAGGAAATCATTAAGTAAATTTATCATGCTATACATCTACTATTGCTGTGAAGGAAGATGAGTATTTCAGGATGTACAACTTCTCAACGCACTTGAGATCTAGTTATTCACCAGCAACTTGCCCAGAGTTGTCTTTACTAGAGATTTAAATGAAATGTTGTAGCCTTTGTAATCATAATAGCTGCCATTGATAGAGATGTAGAAGTTGCAGCGTTTGTATCACTAAATCAAAATTGCGATCAGAAATCACTGGGGAAAAAAGGCTGGCACATTAGCTTGTTTACATCCTAGGAAAGCCTAACATGGCCAGGAGCATTTGCATTAGAGCAGATCTATAGGATCTACTGGGGGCATTCCTAGAACTTTTCTCAAAGAGGCACAAGTTTCCCTGAATTGAAGCTTGAGATACCCGCTCCCCCCTCGCTCCCCCTTCCTTATTCCCCTTCTCGGAATGTTGTATGTTGCTTAGAATGGGCTGCGGATTGCACACAGGTGTCTTTGGAGTGCTTGTCATAGAAAAGCATTGAGTCACATTTATATGAACGTTGTAAAGAGAGCGATTTGAGGAGAAGCGCAATTATTTTTCAACTTTGAATAAGGTGCATTCCTGTAAAAAAATTAAAACCACCCTGATTTCTTATTATCTGTGGAGTCTAGGAAATACCTGTTTGATATGTTCTTTCTGGCACCTGAATTGCTATGTCTAAGATTAGTTCAGAATAAAAAGAGGGTATGTTTTGAACTACATTAATTGTTAAAAAAAAACCTTGATTTCCAGATTCTTGTTACTGTCTTGAAAAATAGCTCTTAGAGCTTCTTTTAGAAATCTTTTGTCAAGAGAGAAACAAGGAAATGGAAGCAAAGAACGTATCTTTCTGGGCAATTTAATTTGTGTGTGTGTGTGTGTGTAGAATACCATGTTTGTTTGAACATTGATGTTATCTGCCTTTCACTGAAGTATATGAAGAGATTTGTAGACTCTAAAAATGTGTCTGTATGGAAATACATAACTTTAGAGGAGGGCTGTTGAAGTTGCAAGTTCTCCATTTCGATGAAAGAGCTTCTTAAAACGCCAGGACTGAGTGATTCTGGACAGAGAAATGAAAGATCGAACTTTTAAAGAGTCAAATGCATGATTGAGGATCAGACCTTGGACTCGAAATGGTTTCAGATCCAGGGGATGTTTGATGGCCGTCCTGGAATGAATGGATGTCATCTGTCTATTCTTCGTGCCTCGGCGGGAAAAAATATAATGCACAGGAATAATAAAAATTGGCAGAGGCAACCACAAGAAATCAAGTATCTCTTTCATCAACATTAAAGCTGATCATCACACATCTTGGGGTTGAGTGCAAACTGTGCTATCACTTTACAATATCAGTAGTGCCTGCCTACATACTGAAGTTCTGGTAGAGGATTTGCAACCTGATGATTCTTGTTTCCAAAGTCACATAGGATCCCCATTCGGCATCTTCATTTGTCAAATAATTACACACTCTGCAAATATGATATTTAGGGAGGCTAAATGTCGCTTTTGTACACCTTCCCTCAGTTAGGATAGGACTCCGAAATAGATCCATTGTGTTCAAGAACCTGCCCCACATGAAGCATGCTTAGGCTTGAGTCTACATGTACTTATTAATCCCAGATTAATTTTTAAATCCAAAATTGGCATGGCAAAGTGCTGTGGTTTTGAAAGTCAGGCCTGGCCATATGACAGATAAACACTTTTGTCATAATATGACTAGGGCTGGAACACACAAATTAAGGATATGACGCAAAAGCAGCTCCAGACATTTCAGAATCTGACCCCTTATATCTCACTGTGCATAACTGCTTTCGTGACTGTCTGTCATAGGCTTTTGGCCCAACAGAGGCAAACATGATGCCCCCACCCCCCTTTTCACAAAACACTGTCAAATCCTCACCGTCGCCCATTGTGCTTGGTCTTTGTGACAGCAGAGGCTATCAAGGCTACAAGTAGCAAACATGAATAAAGCTTAACATTAGCATGGTGACTTTTCTGTAACTTTAATCATTCAAATGTATAAGGCAAATATGCCTTTCGAAGTCTTGCATTTGCTGTTTCGGAGACTGCTCTTGTTGCAGCCAGTGAGGAAGAATCAAGTTGTGTGAGTTAAGTTTTCATGCTCCAAGTCCACGCCTGAGAACTTAAAACGGGTTAAACACTAGACGAGTGGTGGAGGGAGACTGAAAACTGGAGGCGTCCAAGGTCAAACATCCCTTGAAAAGCAAGGCAGCTCTTCCTTTTCTTTTTTTCTCAGGCAGGGAAGCTAACAGCAAAGAAGTTATGTGACACTGCTGGTACCATGGAATAAATTCATTCTTGAAAAATAGGAATCACTGTCTGTCCACAAAACACGGCCTAGCTTGTAAAGGAGCTGCACCCAAATATATTCATGAGTATTGTAAATTAAAGTAGTATGGCTGAGCTCCAAGCAGTTGCTTTAGATTGATTGGGCATGCATAGCAGGATCTGTGATTTTTATCCCCTTTGAACAGCAGGTTCATAAAGCCATATCTCAGTTTGCTGTGGCGAACTTACTTCACTTTCCAAAATATCCTCTAGTATGTCTTTGAGGAACATACGTTTACATTTCCTGTGGGTTCTAATACTTTCTGGTTGATTCTTCATAACCCTGTAGTCATTTATTTATGGTGTTTTGATTAGGAAGTGTGGGGAGGATTTAAGTTTTCTTATTGGCTCCAGAAAACAGGAATGAAAAGGAGCAGACAGGCTTGTGTGTGTGTGTGTGTGTGTGTGTGTGTGTGAGCGTGCATGGAATTGGTGTTGGGAAGTTTAACTGAAAAGTGAGAAGCAAAGCATCAAGAAACCCACCCGAACTATCTGTTGTGGGTCTAAAAGAAAATTAAGTACATTTCGAAAGAATAAATCAAGCGTCTCCATGAAATTAACCAAGGGCCTGAATTTTATCATTATCCCCCCTCCCTTTGTTTCGTTACGACTTCGTTAAAGGTATTTTATCATTTCTACCCATGTTCTTGGATATAGTGTCTGTTGTATGTCACATGCTACGAAGCTTCGGTTAATCTGGGTGTGTGAAGGAACAATATCTCTTAGGTGCTGTCCTATTTATTGAACTCATCACTATTTAGAAATGACAAACTTTTTGAAAGCTGTGGAAGGTGATGTTCTATCAGCCGTATTCAAAGGGTCAGTCATATTGATACATCAACTGGGCTTGAGAGACCAGAATTCCTGCGTGCTTCCTAAATTTAAAAAAGTCTGATGTGTGAAAATGAGATTTTTTATTTAATAAGTTTTTTAGCATAAGAAGGGGGATGTTCATGGGCTGAATGGGTATGCATGTAAGTGTCTGTTGGAAAAGAAAGTATGTGGGGAAGATGGCATGTCTTGGCTTTGAGTCGGGTAGGGAGAGATGTTATTCTGTGTCTATAGGAAAGATTAGGCCTGGTGTTTGAGAGGGAAAATCAGTGTTTGTATGGTCTGCCTGCTACTTGATGTGCTATTATGGGCCATGTGAAGGATTAGCTATCTATTAGTGTGGTATCCGCCTGAAAATGCCACTCCTGGAACAAGGCAAATTCAGAACATATATCCAAACACTCAGATCTGTACAGTTGTATTCCAATTGGAACACAGAATGAAAGCTGAATTGACCTGGTGGAGAATTCAGGATTTTATTAATCTTTTTTGCATGTGTATTTTCAAGTCACCTGTGGCTTATGTCAACCCAATGAGTTTTCTCAGTCAAGGAATACTCAGGGGTGGCATTCACGGGTCCTCTTTTGAGGTCTAGCCTACAACACCTGGCATTCATTGGCGGCCTCCCATCAAAATGCAAACCAGGGCTGACCCTATTTTCAAGATCAAATGGATTTGGGTGCCTTTAGGGTATTTAGGGTGCTTCCTATATAGTTAAAAAGTATCTTTGTGCTGATAAACCCCCAATAAGCCCACCACACTTTTACTTAATCTTCAGATTAATGCCTTTTATATCTAAATGAAGCATTTACAATATTCAGCATTTTAAAACAACAAAATAGCATTCAAAATGTATCTATGTATTGGGAAAGATAAGATTTTTTTCTATATATTTGTTTAAAATTTTTAAAGTGTGACAGAACAATTTATTTCTGGATGGGTGCTAAAATTGCAAATATTTGACAGAGTAAACTACCTGAACTAAATATATGGTTTTCAATCTCAGCAGGAATACTGGATTCTTTGGCAGTTCCAGGTCCTTCCTTGGACTTGGAAGATATGAATTAATGACAAAACATGAAACTGATCAGGAAAATGTAGCACAGAATAGGACTGGCCCTTAAGAGAATTATGTCAAGACCTGTTCTCTTGTTCTTCCACATTTACGGTTTCAAATTTTGCAGATGTGATTATTCACAGATTTGATAAAAACATTCTCTCTAGGAATCTCTAGGTCCTTGCTGGAGGATCTAGAGATTTCTAGAGAAAACACCTTTCTATAATCTCTGGGTCCTCTGAAGTAAGTCTGTGTTCCGTATCTAGGAGAAGTTGACCTCAAACTTGTGCTGGAAGACCTACAAATTCCTAAAGATTTGTTCTCTCATGTAAAAAAACCCCAACTTTTTATTTGCATTTTTTCACTTTCACAGGGATCCTAACTCCACAGAATATAAAAGGATGATTGGATTATATATCTTTTACTACAGTCATGTAGTACTTACTAATGTTGTTTATATTGATCTAGTTTGCCACTGTAAACTTTAACAATTATTTTACCTATTTTTTTTACACTTTTAAGTGTCGCTGGCATAGGCATGTTGGATGCCAGAGAAACACATACAGTTGTCCCGCAAGTGCCATGTCTGCTGTGCTGTACTCATTAACCCAACAACCCAAGTACAAAAACTAAGACATCATACTGTAAGAACTGAACCACACTCACACAACATCTGATAAAGCACAATTGCTTGTATCATCTTACACTAGTATTCCTTCTACATGGATCCCAGTCTCTGTTATTGAGATTATTCGATCTAGTTTGGTCAAGGCAGTAAATTTTGGCACTACTGAAAGCAGCTAGAAGTCGGGGTATATTTGCTTTCTTCTGCAGAGTATAATACATTTAGCGTGTCCAAAGTACACACATCTCTTTGGACGTACAGCAAGTTTGCATGGCCTGTGAAAACTTGTTACATTGTTAATTTCTCCAGATCTTTAAAAATATTCTTTGAAAAATATGCAAACTCGCACTATTTGTCAAAGCATTCTGACTGGCATATCTGGTCTCACAGTTGCCTACTGGAACTCTAGAAGTGCAATACGACCATGACTTGTGGCTTGGCATCTGGTGTTCTTATACTACCCATTTAATGCAATTTGTAAGGTTTTTTTTAAAAAAAGAAAGGTGCAGATTTGTTGTTGGCCTCGTGCTTTTCTTGATATTCTAGTATAGCTTTTTATATGGAACAAATGGTTGTATAGATCTATATAATATGGAACAGTGAAAGGAAGATGAAATGGTAAATGTAAACAAGCTAAACTTAAGTCAAATGCTTCTGGCCCAGAAGGCGTGTTGAAATGTCAGTGAAGCTATGCGCGCAAGTGAAGCGATTATGTCATTGCTCCCAAGCCCTGATCTTTTCATAAGGGTGACTTCTTTAGCATATTTATAATACTTGGATCTCCCAGAAGTCTTTCTGGTGAAACATACAATTGATACCTTTTGGCTTAGATGTATGGTGAAAAGTTACTCAACCCTATGCTCAAACGCTTTCCCTGCTTTCGTTGTAATATAACATCAGAGTAAATTGAAGGTGCTTCTACACTGGCACTATAATGCAGTTTGGAGGTGGATTAAAATGGATGTTTTTCACCATGCAATGTCTACACAAACACCCCAGGAGCCAGTTTTAGGCTGGGATGATGACCACAGCATGCACTGATTGCGGATTGGAACTGAGCCCATGGCTGATTCAAATGGATGGTGTGGACAGCAATACACTTTGAGTGCTTTATATTGTAGATAGGAGTAGCACTAAGTGTGAGTCCAGGGCAGCTCTGTGGCTGAACAATCTAAATTAGCACTGGGCTGTTTTAGTCATGTAGACAAGCTTGTAGTGCAGGAGAAGTGAGAAACAGTATACTGAAGCTGTTCTTGATTGTATGCATAAGTTCCTGCTCTATTTCTCAGAGCAGGGGAATTATTTTATAGAGTAAAACTGAGTCAAAGTAAGTATACAAGATTTACCTTTGGGAAGAGATACACAGGTGGAAGTTCAGCTAGGGACTTATTTCATGGGTAAGAGAAGGGAAAATGACTGTCAGTTGCTGTTATTTTATTTATCCAGTTATATTCAAAGCAAGGCCTATATAGCTAACTACACTAGAGAAAAAAATCACTTAAAATGTGGTTTCTACCTCCTGCAGAATTCTGGGGTTTGTAGTTTAGTGAGGCTGTTAAGTGGATTTTTTCTCTCTCTAATGTGATGAAGTGGTAGTACTCAAATATGTGGCCCCATAAAATCGACAGCTTGTGTACCTCATTCCTACATTTGATGTTACAGAGGAAAGATGAAAAGTGGAAGGATAGGTCACAAGTGATTTTCCTTTTCTTCCCGTACAATGTCATGACTTACATTAAGGAAACAATGGTGATCCATTTAGTTACACAGAGCATTAGTGTACAGGCCACAGTGACTTCTTATTGAACTGCAGATCCGCAGATCCTATCAGATCCTGGCCTGTGTGTATAGCTAGTGGGGAAGTCTGATGGGGAAGTCTGATGACTGATGTAAACTAAAAACGTCTGGTGTGTCACAGGTTACTCTCGTTGCTGAAGAGTTGATTTATTGCAGCACAGATTGGTGACTTATGGGTTGGAATATGACTCTAGAGACTGGAGCTTGAATCACTGCTCAGCCATGGGAACTTCCTCGGTCATCTTGGGGAAGTCACAGTCTCTCAGTTTCAGAGGAAGGAAATGGCAAAACCACTCTGAAGCAGTCTTGCCAAGAACCTCTCATTATAGGTTCTCATTAGAGCTGTCATCAATGGAGAAGGACTTAAAGACAAATACAGAACATTCCTGTTTTCTGCATTCCTCTTTCTGATTCCTACTGTATTGGAATGTCTGGTTTCTCAGCTTGTGCTGATCCATAACTTCTTGTGCTCCTCTCTTCCTTTCCTTTCTTTATGTGTGCACCCAGACACATTTCCAACTTCACACATTGCCCAACCTGACTTACATTCTGCTGTGGCTTTGAGCAGCAATGAAGCTTGGAGGCCAAGAGCCCAAAGGCAACAGATACAAATGTCTTTCTCTACTGGTGCCATGGACTGGTGTGTTGATGCTCACTTTTTGTAATATTTAGCCAACTTTTGGGGTGTTCGGTACCAGTGAAAAAACATTTTATACCAGTTCTCTGAAATTGTAGTGGAACCTGAATATTTTCTTCTCTTTCTTTTTTGTATTCATGTTCCTCATTCTTCCCTCTTCCTTCCATCATGACAAGGGCCGTGGGAAGGAAAAAGGCAAGGTATCCATGGGCCTGACTCCCTAGTTCATCATGCCTGGCTAACCAGAATATTGAATATTGACTGCCTGGATGTGAAAGAACTCTGGCAGCACTGGTGAATATTGCTTGAGTAGTGATAAAACTACAGGAAACTTTATGCTAAGTGTGGCTGATATATGAGACTGTTTGGCCTTTTTCCTGTTCTTAAAAGTTCTTATATTGATGAATCTGCAAGGATGTGCAATGATTAGGTTTCATTTTGATATACAGCAGTATCGTGGTCTCCATAGGCTTGCATTGACATTTCCTTCTGAGCTCTGTGATGGAACTAAGTAGTAAGGCTGAGTGGTATTCAGGGGTTTGCTTATTCTTATCTTTTTTGGCATTACATTAGGGGCAGTGATATAGGAGCATTCACAGAGACTCCACGGCACTAGTGGCACAGCTGACAAATTTAACCATTCCAAGTCCTTTTAGCTGCCCCCTCCCCAATCCCCTGCATATGCTTTTGCTACAGATTTATCTATTTTCAACAAACTTTTCTACATTCTCACAGCATGCCTAACAGTACCTAAAGTGTTGTGTTGTTTTTTTTATTTAAAAAAAAAATTGATGGAATAATTAACTTCCTGAGTGAACTCTTGTAAGTTGGGAAGAAAGAGATTGAAAGAACCTTATTGGAGTAGAAGAGCAAGAAGAGAGAGTAAAATAGAGGCAACAGTTGCTGGAATAAGATGGAAAGAGAATGATGAATGTGTAGAGATTGTGAAGGAGATTTATTTGTGTGAGACAGTGACTTGAATGACTAGATTGATTGGAGGGTGGCTTCAGGTCCTACCAGTCTCATGCAGCCCCCAACAAAGGCATGCATTCCTCAGGTAAAATAACCCCAAAGAATTCCCACCAGCATTGTATAATTTCATAAGCATTCCTTCCAGTCTTTGAAGAGTTCCATATATTGTTTCCATAGCTAGTCGAAGGGCTCTTGAACCTGTGAGCGTTGCCTCTTGAACGGACATGAGTCATGGCCCCAAGAACCTGGTGGTGCAAACAGCACTGGGTGATACCATCAAATGGGATGTCACCAAAATGACTGCCTATACAACTTGTATGCAGTGTTTCAGCATAAAATGTTTTAGTTTTTATAAAACCATCCTTATAGTTAGCTATAACTACAAAAGCATTTTTATAGGCTCGGTTTACATGTATTGTATCCATATACCTAGAAGGCTAAAGCTCTATGCTATTTTACTTTTTGAACTTTCTAATGACTGGATGAATGGGATTCTGGCTAATGTAATTAGTACAGACGTAACTGCCATGACAATGGCTACACCAATTATTATTTAATTAATTTATTTACTATATTTACACCTCACCCTCTCTCACCCCAAAGGGGACTCGGAGCAGCTTGCAAATCGACAACAATTCAGTGCCATATAAACAAACATGTAAAAACAACAAACATATACATTAAAACCACGACAATGGCCAGAAAGGGAAAATCAGCGAAGACAAAGAGATTGCTGAGCGGCTAAATGACTTCTTTGCCTCCGTTTTCACACAGGAGGACAGACAACATATGCCTTCAGCTGAGTCAGTTTTTTCAGGGAGGGAATTAAAAGAATTAAAACAGATAGAGATAAACAAGGAGGATGTTCTCATATGCCTTACTAAACTAAATGTCAACAAATCACCAGGTCCAGACGGCATCCACCCCAGAGTTCTTAAGGAACTCAAGTGTGAAATTGCTGAACTTCTAGCTAAGATATATAACCTTTCTCTAAGATCAGGCACTGTACCCGAGGACTGGAGGGAGGCAAATGTAACACCGATCTTCAAGAAAGGATCCAGAGGTGATCCAGGAAATTATAGACCAGTCAGTTTAACCTCAGTTCCAGGCAAAATGATGGAAACCATTATTAAAAAAAAATTACTAGGCACATAGAAGAACAGGCATTGCTGAAAGAAAATCAACATGGTTTCTGCAAAGGCAAATCATGTCTTACTAACTTGTTAGAATTCTTTGAGGGTGTAAATAAACACATAGATAAAGGGGACCCAGTCGATATTGTTTACCTTGACTTTCAAAAGGCTTTTGACAAAGTCCCTCACCAAAGGCTCCTAAATAAGCTCTTCAGCCATGGAATCAGGGGACAGGTCTTGTCCTGGATTGGAACCTGGCTAAACTGTAGGAAACAAAGGGTGGTAATAAATGGACACTTCTCTGGGTGGAAAGAGGTGGGAAGTGGCGTACCCCAAGGTTCAGTTTTGGGTCCGTTACTTTTTAATTTATTCATTAATGATCTGGATGTAGGAGTGAATTCTGAGGTAGCAAAGTTTGCAGACGACACTAAATTGTTCAGGGTAGTTAAAAATGAAACTGATTGTAAAGAGCTCCAGAAAGATCTCTCGAAATTGAGTGAATGGGCAACAAAGTGGCAAATGCATTTTAACCTAAACAAGTGTAAAGTCATGCACATCGGGGCAAAGAACCCCAACTACACTTATCAACTGATGGGGTCAAAGCTTTCCGAGACAAACCAGGAAAGGGATCTTGGGGTTTTGGTGGACAGCTCAATGAAGATGTCAACTCAGTGCGCTGCAGCAGTGAAAAAGCAAATTCTATGCTAGGCATGATCAGAAAGGGAATCGAAAATAGGTCAGCAAATGTTGTATTACCTCTCTACAAATCTATGGTAAGGCCACATTTGGAGTACTGTGTACAATTCTGGTCTCCGCACCTTAAGAAGGATATAACGGAACTGGAAAAGGTACAGAAAAGGGCAACAAGAATGATCCAAGGGATGGAGCGGCTCCTTATGAAACCAGGTTGCAACGCCTTGGTCTTTTCAGCCTTGAAAGACGGCGTTTAAGAGGTGACTTGATCGAAGTGTATAAAATCATGCATGGGATAGAAAAGGTGAATAAAGAAAAATTATTTTCTTTGTCACAAAACACTAGGACTAGAGGGCACTCCTGAAGCTCCAAGGTAGGAAAATTAGGACTAATAAAGGGAAATATTTCTTCACCCAGAGGGTCATTGGGTTATGGAACTCACTTCCAGAGGAGGTTGTGACAGCGGTCAGCCTGAACAACTTCAAGGCAGGATTAGACAGATTCATGGATACCAAGTGTATCGGTAGTTACTGAAAAGGACATTCAAGTGCCACCTCGGAGTGGGTTGAGGTAGGCAGGATTTCCCTGGGTACTGGTTGTGGGGGTCGGGAGCAGGTCAGGGTTTTGCCCTCCCTTCTGCTCGAGATCCCCGTGTACAACTGGTGGGCCACTGTGTGATACAGAATGCTGGACTAGATGGGCTGAGGTCCGATTCAGCATGGCTCTTCTTATGTTCTTATGTTCTTATGTTAACCATCAACATTGAGAAATAATATCTATGCATTAAAACCAATTATTAAACCACACAAATTCAAAGTCATAGTCCAGGGGCCATTTCAATCGTGTTGCACATATTTCTTGCCCACTTATTGCACTGAATTACTCTCCGAAGGCTTGGTCCCACAGCCAAGTTTTAAATTTCTTTCTGAAGATCAGGAGGGAGAGAGCTGATCTAATTTCTCTAGGGAGGGAGTTCCACAGCCGATGGGCCACCACTGAGAAGGCCCTCTGTCTCATCCTCATCAATTGCACCTGTGAAAGAAGTGGGACTGAGAGCAGGGCTTCCCCAAGAGATCTTAACCTCCGAGGTGGTTCATAGAGGGAGATACATTCAGACAGGTAAGCTGGGCCAGAACTGTTTATGGCTTTATAGGCTACAGACAGCACTTTGAATTGTGCTCAGTAGCAGACCGGCAGCCAGTGGAGTTAGCGTAACGGGGGTTATGTGCTCCCTAAACGCCGTTCCAGTGAGGAATCAGGCTACTGCCCATTGGATCATTTGAAGCTCCTGAACGGTCTTAAAAGGCAATCCCATGTAGAGCTTGTTGCAGCAGTCTTTTCGAGATAACAAGAGCATGGGCCACAGTGGCCAAGTCTGTCTTGGAAAGGAATGCCGTGGAACAAACGAAAAGGTGTAACTGTCATAATGGGTCATAGTATCCAATGCATTGACTCAGATTTGGGGGAACTTGGGTTCAATTCTTTGCTGAGATGACAGAAGGCAAGTTGTTATTTTGTTCTAGTTGCCTCATACGACACAGCATTGTATCCAGTCCTGAGGTTCTTGGACGAAGGATAAGTCTGTTGTTCTTTATTGATACTATTTTAGATACTGCTTTCTAATATGGAAAAGAGGGGAAAGAAAATTCTTTTGACCCTTTGCAAAGTGTCTTATGGCATCCATTAATTTTCCTCTTGTCATGGTAATATAGGGTGATCTAGGCTCTATCTTGGCTTTTAAAAGTGACCCTGGACAGATGTTTCTGTTTGTTAATGCATACATCTGTATTTTGTGGACAATTTTAAATTAGCCACTTGATCCTTAGAATTTAAAAAAAGTCTCTTGATTTCATGGATCTGTTCGGTATCATAAATGTGCCATGGGAAAGTGATGCCTTTTTTTTAAGGTTGTCAAAAACCGTGCATGTTAAATCTCCCTTCAGATGCAAGCAGAGCTTTGGCATTGAAATATTGCAGGGACTTTAATAATATCATAATAGGTCTACTAGCTGATGAAACATCTTGCTCAACAGGGTTGTTACTAGAAAGAGTGCTATAAAAAGAATTCTGATATATCTGGGTCATTATAAAGACGTATATGCTTTCCCTATATTTATACAAGTGCAAAAAGTTGCTTTTTCAGATAAACTCCTTACAACAGTAGAAATATTTGCATTATAGTGTTACAAAGGTTTTTCATATGGCCCAACACATTTGGCCTAAACTAAGTGTCAATATGCGGGGCCAAAGGTGTGTAGCTATTTTGATCCTGAAGCAGGATTTGTGTAGATTCAGGGTGGTTTGAAGGAAGAATTTCAAAGGGGAATTTTCCTTGATCGTATCATGAAAAATGTGATGCTGCCATTGGAAAAAAACTGGCCCTAAATAGTGGTGGGTGTGCAAATGTGTTCTTGCTAGGCAATGAAGTTGACTGGCTTTATACTATGAAGATACGGCCACCTTCCCCCAGTGCATACTGGGAGGAAGGAGTTTTGCCTCCCTCCCACGGCGGAAGGGGGAGGTTCCAGCTGGAACCTTCCTGCAACTGGGGGCGTGGTCTTCTCCACCGGAAGGCAGCCCCAGTTGCTCATTCTGCTTCAGGACTTCGACCCACCACTCCCGCCCCTCAGCAGTATTGGTCTGGTTGCCAGTTGGAACCGGGTAGGAATTTCCCCCCCCTTCCCCCGCCATTCGGGGAAGGGGTTTTTCCGCCTACCCCCTTTACTGTTTAGGGGCTAGAAGGGAAAGTGAGGATATAAATAGGCATAGTGGAAAATAGATAGGGAAATTCCCATATTTTGCTGTGCACCTAAGGCACCCCCCCCCCTTTAGGGGTGAAGGCCATTATGTTAATACTCACCTAAAGTTCAAGTTGATGGGTGAACTAAAGTTAAATGGCCCTGGAATGGGAGGAGGCTGGTCTTAATATCTTGGGAACAGACCTCACACTCATTTCCCTTAACCAGGGAATCCAAGTGTTTTGCCCGTAATTTACTATTTGAAGCCGGGTAGGGAGTTTACCTGAAGTAGATACACCAAATTCCTGACACCCCTTGAGTTAAGGTTAAGGACAGTTAAATAGGTAACAATTTAAATAAATGTTGCCCAATTTGAACCCAACTACTGTTGTCTTGGCTCTTATTTCGGGGGTGGGCAGGCAAACAGAAATATATTTCCATTGTTTGGGTATCTTTCAGTGAGAGTGGGGTTTGGGACTGAGATATTAAGCCCAGCTTCCCGTTTACAAACATTTTATTAACTCCTTCCTGAAATTAGCTGGCCTGTTATGCTTTATGCTTCTGTTCAAGCAAAATGTCACTGTAATGGTTATGAATGGACAGTGATATTGTATTGATATAAAGGTTTAAAATCCTGTTCAGCACCATTTTGTTGTCTCCTCACTTGTTTGGCATTTCACAAGGCATGCAAAATGAAGTCAGTTGCACTTTGCAGCTGCCATGCCCTCATAATAATAATACTGCAGATCTTGAGTGGGAAGCAGAAAATATTTCAGTGCTGAATATTAAACAAATCATAAACACACAGTTATCACTCCTAAATTTTTATTCCGTTTTGTATCAACTTGATTTTATAAAACCTAAAATGGAAATCTAAATTTGACTCTTGATGAATAAAACAAGCATATAGATTTAAATACTAAAGAAAAGGGAAGAATGATCATTTTTAAAGGAATATTATTAAAAATGCATTGCCATTTTGATTGCGTCGGGTTTCAAAATAGAATTGTGTCCCAAATCCTAAAACCACCTGTTGACATCCATGGGAATAAACATGTCCATATGAGAAATACTTTAATTGCATTGATTTTGTACATTAATTTATTCCGTTTCTCTCTTTTTTTGACAAAAAAGAACACTTGCTGTGGGGGCAATTCACACACAGTTATTGCCATGTAAGCAGCTGCTGCCTTTCTTGACCCCCACATATATTTTGATGACATATACATTACTATAGATTGGGCTATATGCAGTTAATTGTAGGATAACAATGTATTTTCCATCTGTCCTGATTTGGCAGGGACAGTCCCAACTAAACCTCTATTGTTCCATATTTTCTCAGCTGCTTTTAAAGTCTCCCAGTTTCCCCTCTCTTCCTCCCATTTCCCTCCTTTGTCCTCATCTTACTTCAAATGCTGCAAACTGAGTTCAAAGTGTTTTGCATGCCATTAACTCAACTGGGGGGCAAAACCTTGTATGCCCCAGTAGGCTGAGAGAAAAGCAGAGAAATATCCTCTCCTAGGCTCTGTGTTATTCCTTATTAACAATGACTGGATGTTCACTGCCCTATATTCCAGATTATCCGCATATCCCACATTATCTGGCAGTGTAGACCCATGTAATCAAGTTCAAAGCAGATCATCTTGGATCAGATTCTGGGATATAGGGCAATGTAGATCTAGCTAAAGTTTGCAATCTTTACTGAAGTTGCTTGGCAATGGTATCTTAGTTTTCATCTGGAAATGTTAGAAGGTATTTGGTTACTAAGTTTATAATTTTTATGTACTGCATTTACTCATGTATATGTTGACCATGTATAAGTTGGGGCAGATTTTGGGGCCATAATTATGAATTGACCCATAGATCAGTTGCGGGTCATTCAACAGAGAGGGTCATTCCCACTGATAGGGCACAGTGGCCCCTGGATTCCACCACTTCCATTTCTCCATCCAGGCAGGAGAGGTGGGCAAGAAATAATAATAATAATAATAATTATTATTATTATTCAAAAAGGCCAGAAGTGGTGCCACATCAGAAAGTAGAGGGCCTTGGTGCTTCTTTTATGTTCCCCTGGGATGGATTGAGATCTCACCTTTGACTAATCAACTCAAAGAAGAGGATGGCTCCACTTTTTATAAGAGTTAATTTTGATAAGAGGTAATAATCTTAAATTGACCCATAGATAAGTTGTCCTATGTTTTTAGACCAATTTTGACTAATATTTCTAGACTTATACTTCAGTGCATGCAGTCCTCGAGTTACAAACATCAAGACTTAAAAACAACTCGTATCTCAGAATGGGGGTGAGACAACAGGAAGTGAGATAAATCTCCCCCTCGGAAGGAAGGGAAATTCACTCCTGGAAGAGTTATTATCATGGGGCAAGGGTCTTCACTTAAATTTTCTCACCAAACCTTTTTTCCACAACAAACAAAATAATTCAAAATCCAATTCTCCCTGGGACAGAAAGTGAAGTGAAATCTTCTGAACAGGGGCACAGATAGTAAAACAAATGCCACAGGGGTGTTAACCCTTCCCTATGCTATCCAAAGATGTGTGTGTGTGTGTGTGCCTGCAGTTACTCTGTTCTGACTTTAAAACTTCTTTTTCTTGCAAACTACTATAATTAATATAACCCCATTTAAGCATTTCTTACTTTCAGTGAATACACTTCTGCTAAGATGACCAGAGAACAGTTGGATAAACTGTGTAAATCATGGTTAAATAATCTTACGCATTTTTAAACAACCACATATATGCAGATCTGGGAGCCATTTCCCTTATTCTACATACACTTTGAAGTACAGCATTGACAGTTGTTTTCTTGTATGGCTGTTGCAACTATCCAAAGTAGATTAGACGGCTGTGGAAACAAACTCAGTCCAACTGCTGTTTGATATTCTCATTCTATACAACATGCGTTCATGCATCCCTTTCAACTCAACTTATATATGCATGTTCTTGTTCTTTTGTTTGAATGCCTTGTGGCATATTTTTGGGACAGGATGGGGGCAGAAAATGGACTGTTTTGATTTCAAGTTGGATAGTTTTCTATTCCAGTTTGTCCTTTTTGGACAAAAGCATCACAAATTTCAGCCAAGCCAAATGTTTCTAATTACAGAAATGTAAAGTTTTATAAATGCAAAGCCATGCCTTGATGTTGGGCCATGTTGAAATTTCATTAATATATCCTCTGTAAGAATTTCTTTAGGTGATGTTTTCATGTCTGAGTAACTAGCCTAACCAATTTATTTAGGCTTCAGAATCGTCGTGATCCAGAACAGAGAAAGAGATCCTTGAATTTATTCTGTATGTTCCTTCACCTCTCTTAGGAAAGGCAACCGCTCATCGCTGAGCCTGGAACCCCAGGTTTCGGCGGTGGCCAGGGGAGCTTTCACACTGTTAAAACTTGTGCGCCAGCTACGCCTGTATCTTGGGAAGTCTGACTTGGCTACGGTGATCCACACTCTGGTTACATCCCAAATAGATTGCTACAATGCACTCTATGTGGGGTTGCCTCTAAAGATTGCCTGGAAGCTCCAAGTAGTCCAACACTCAGCAGCCAGGTTGCTCACCGAAGCGGGGTACAGGAAGTGCACAACGCCCTTGCTACACCAGCTCCACTGGCTGCCTATTAGCTTCTGAGGACAATTCAAAGTGCTGGCTTTGGCTTATAAAGCCCTGAATTGTTCTGGCCCAGTTTACTTGTCCAAACATATCTCCTGCTACGATCCACCTAGGACCCTAAGATCATCCGGGGAGGCCCTGCTCGTTGTCCCCCCATCATCACAATCGCGTTTGGTGGGGACAAGGGACAGGGTCTTTTCTGTGGTGGCCTCTCGGCTGTGGAACTCCCTTCCAAGTGAAATTAGATCTGCTCCATCCCTCCTGACCTTTCGGAAACAAGTGAAATCGTGGCTATGGGATCAGGCCTTTGCAGACTAGGCTGACCTGCTGGCAAAGCGACAGCTTTAATGGACTTGAAGGACTGACTGCTTTTAGGATGATAACTTAAATTGGCAACTGCTTGAATGTTTTTATACTGTTTTATATTGTTTTTATTTTAATTGTATATTTATGCTTTTGGTTGCCGGTACCATGGTGTGCCGATTGTTAGCCGCCCTCAGTCCCTCTGTGGAGGTCGAGATAGTACGGGATACAAATGTCCGAAAATAAATAAACCGGATTTATCATATTGAGAAGGAGTAAAGTCTCGGTAGTCTACTCTTTTTGACATGTGGTGATAAAAGAGGAACATCTGGCCAACAGCATCTCAATTGGGTTATCTCTGAGGTCAGTATTGTCTCTGAACTGACAGTCATGACTGGGTAGAATCACTGTATAAATCCTCTTAACGGCTTTTGAGTTTTTACGTGAAAATAACTCCCCACTGGAGTGAATTTTAAGAGGGCATTTCTCTAGTAAACATAGAAGTTTTCAAATTGTATCCAAGCTAGCAAAACGCGCGCTCTCTCTCTCTCTATACACACACACACACACACTTCTATCCTGTTTGTACCCAACATACTGCACAACAAACACAGTACAAAGCAACACAACTGTCATGAAAAGACAGGTAGAAAACTCTGAGTAAATCTTTGTCAACTATTAGGAATGATCAGATGATAATTATCTATTTTTCTGTATGTGTTATAATCACTTCTTTTGCCATGAACTATGGATAAACATTTTATATGATACAGTATGTATTAGTCTTGTGCGTTTGAGCTAAACCTTGATCTGTTTCATGTCCCGGCTTTTGGTTGGGGCCCTGATCCGTTTTTACAGAGCTTCCCAAAATTGAGAGGACAGATATCTGTTTTCACTTTTAGGTGCCAAATATCCATTTTCTTTTGGCCTATTATGGAGGGGGGGGGGGGCTTCCCATCATGCACTTTAAGGAGGCTTTTTATTGGGCTTTGCCTAACTTTCATCCGGGGAGTTGAAGGGATCCTTGGCTGGGGCTGAAGACACCCCCGAGACAGAGATAGAGGAGAGGCATTGCACTCAGGATGAAAAACTAACGAGCTTCGCCGCCATTTCTTACTGCTGTTTCCCCCTTCAATCGGGAAATCTACCTTGCACCACTGCTGAGATCTCTTCATTGGAGCTACGGGTGGACCCACGGTGGGGATCCTTGGTGTGGGGCTGGGATGTGCTGCATTTGCCAGCAATTTGCTGGGGCTTGCCCTCCATCGCATTTGCCAGCGGCCTTGCTCCTCAACTGTGCAGGCCCAGAAAGGCACTGGCAGGTGTGGGTTCTTTCTGGGTCTGCACGCCGTATACACATTCTCTTTCCAAGGTGTGTGTGTGTGTTGCATGCAGGCCCAAAGTGCCTGTTCCTGCCAAGGTCTGAAGCCGAGTGCCTCTTACTCTGCGCTCAACTGCAGGCCCTGGCAGTCATGGGCACTTTGGACCTGCATGCCACATACATATTCTCCTTGGAATGAAAGTGGGAATGACAGCAAGAAATGGCGGTGGAGCTGGCTAGTTTTCACTCTGAGCGTAATCCCTTTCATCTCCTCTAGAACTGTGATGCCGAAAAGCAGGCTTGGAGATGCTACCTGCTCCCGCCTACTTTTGTGTTGAGTTTATTTTTGTACCGGCAGGGGCCTTCCCGTTCTGTGCCTCTGAATGAATGAAAGAAAAGAAATAAATGAATGAAACAGGAGAAACTAATTTAGCGTACATGACTAGTATGTATATAATAAAACCTTCCTTTTTCTCTTTGCTCAGTTAGACTAAACTTGTGTCTTGATCTTCTGATCTGTTCTCAGATTCAAGCACTTCTGAAGAAAACTAAAGCCAGTTGAACCTTTTTCCAGGTATAATCAGTTCTATAGATACTTAGAGTAGGTTTATATAGAGTATGTGTATATTTAGGGTTCCCTGCTATTATGGCCATTACTTTGTAGGAAGGTGGTATTTACATGTGGTGTATGGTTCATTTATTTCTATAGAAATGAGAGAGCAAAACAATACCATGCAGTCAACATGGAAAATCTTACTAAGATTATTTATATTACAGGATGAACAACATTAATTCTCAGCAGTCCCCAAGCCTTTATTTTCCCAGGCAGTTTCTGGACACCATAGTGAAGTACATATTCTGAAGTACATTTTTGTTACTATCTCAGGAATGTTTGGGTTAGAATTTCAGTGTTCCCTCACATTTCATTCGGTCTCAGTTCTGTCACCGACAATAAGAAGACAAATAGAACTTCATGGAAATAGAAATTATTATCAATAAAAGAGGAAGTGAAGCATCACTCCCAGTGTCTACAACAGTTTTAATGTTCATTGTACTAGAAAGATCTGGAGTAATAATAAAGAGGACAGTATTGTCTCTCGTGGTATAGTAGTTTGAGCACTGGACTTAGGAGACGAGGGTTTGAATCCTGTTCAGCCATAGAAATTCACTGAGTGATCTTGGACAACTCACACTCTGTCAAGCCTCAGAAGAAAGTAAATGCAAACCTCTTCTGCAGAAATGTTGCACAGAAAACCTATGACTGAAACCTAGAACAGACAGCCCTAAGCTGGCAAAACACACCTAATAAGTGCAGCACTTCTGCCATTTCTCTAGGGCTCACAGCCCATGTGGGAGTATGATCAGGACAAGTGTGGAGGTTTTCATTCTCTGACACAGATGCCATGGCTTGTAGACCCAATAATGTTGTGTGACCTCCTTGGGCATACAAGCATTATACTCCCTTCCTTGCTCCAAATTGCACAATGGTCCCAAGTGTATGCATCCATACTCTGATTATTTGTTGCACCAATATTCTACAAGTTCAACACTGATTTAGAGAACATTGAAACTAGTTTGGGATAGAAATGGGTCCATAGGCTTTAATACAAACTCCATATACAAATCAAACTTCTTCCTCCTCCAGTGGTGCCCACTTTGAGATTTGTCCTCACTCTTGGAGACATGAACAATTTCCTGAGACTTCAGCTATGATGGAGAGTTAGGCAACTCTAAGAGAATATCTGCTCTAGTGATGTCAGCTTTTATCTATATTTTAATTTTAGTAAGTTGCTTGAACTACATTGCTAATAAGAATGACAACCATGATGATATTGATGATGATGGACATTCAACAGGAAGTGGTTCCATATGATAATGTGCTGAGGTTACTTCTTTAGGCTACCCATTCTCAATGATTGGTTGACAATGTTAGGATAGGACAATCCTACTGATTTTTCTATATGTTGTATCATCCATACATGTCAGTCTTGAGTAACTTACAATCAGGTTGAATAACTGTGTACATTTACCTGGAAAGAGCCCTAGTGAGTCATAGTCATAAAAATGATTAAGAATCAACTTCTTAGAGGACACTTACCTTTATTATTGATTTTACTACTATTGAATCTAAGACCTTTGTATATTTTTAAGAAAGCTATCCTAAATACTATGTAGAAATGTCTAATACATAGTGAAGAAGAACACATTTAATAGGAACCCCATTCCCATTTCTTAGAACTCTCACTGGAAAAAAATGGGGGAATATGAAGATACCACCCCCATACCCACCCCATTTTGGTTGTTGGAGTAATTGTACTTACTCCTCAAGGAATTTTCCACCACATTCTCTTCTTCTGAGTTGTATCGTTGGGGGGGGGGGGGGGGCAGACAAATGCGAAACAATAAATTAATAAATAAATAATCATTCTACAATTGAGAGGGACAGTTTAGGCCTGACAAATAGGTGGGGAGAGTGTGTGAGAGAGACGAACAAAAGGGACAGTATACATTAGGACGAGAGCAGGGAGAGAGATACCTCTGATTCATTGTTAGGTACAAGGGAAGCTTAGGATTTACTATAAAATATTGGCTGCAGGCAATCTAATAAGATATTCAGTGTGGAGACCGGCCCATAATTGAGGATGGATTTGAACTCTGCCCACTGCATCTGAATTTTGTAGTTAAATCGGTTGAACTCAACAGATTGTTCTTCTGCTGCTTTTGAACTGATTCTGAGACCTAGGCACAGCATAAAACTTAGTCAGAAAGGCAACTCAGAGGCACATTCAGTCCTGGATGAGCTGGTGGGACTCTTGAGTGTCATCTGAACATTGATTTTTTGTCAGATAATGCAATTATGCTTAATGGAGGGCACAGCTCAAGAGTTGCATAGTTTAACTAGCATGCTCTATTTTATGCACTGTACCATGCTCCCTGAGTGGCTGCTCAGTGCTGAATTGCTGGAGTGTTTTTCTAAAGTGATCGTGAATTGCCAAATGGACAAAGCTCATGTAACTCTGTTTTATTCACTGTATCTGTGAACCACCTCTTGTGTCTTTTGCTAAGAGGGTGGAACAGAGAGAAGGCAAGAGATGAAGCACAGTGACAAAATAGAACAATTTCTGTACGTTAATCAAGGTTCTGCTTGCTTAGGATCCAGCACAGGTTAGAAGACAATGTTCATTAGCAATGCAGCATACTAATGATAATAACAATGTCAGTTGGACTGTGTGTAATTTATTCACGGTAATTAGTCCAGTTTAATGTTTTTGAAAATATAGCTTTAAGATTTTGGCACTGTATCAATGATATATGCTACAAAAAGTGACGTAAGGATGGCAAAATATTTTGAATAATTAGCATGATAAATATTAGTGTTTTCAATATACACTTTCATAGAGGCCACTGTGAAAGAGGCACTAAAGAGCACTTTTTAGCCATGTGTACCTCACAGATGAGAGGAAGTAGAAAGGAAGTCTAATGCAGAGTGTAGAGTCTTTCCCGAAAATGTCATGAGGCTCTGGTGTTCAAAGTACCCTTTGGAAAACACTCAAAATAGTCTTGAATTATGAATGTCAAGAACGCTTCCCTTTTGTTGTGATGCTGATGTTATTTATTCCCCCCCCCCCCCCCACTAAAGGCTTGGAACAAGACACACAATTCTGAAAACAATTTCTCTTAAAATAGATTTTAGATTACATTACCTACAACCTGTTGGGAGTCACAGGTAGATTAGTGACATTTCCCTTCATTTATGAGTACTTGACATTCTAGTTCTGTGTCCTGTGTTCAGGCTATAGGTTAATACTGGATTCTCCTGCCTTCAAAACCAAAGGTTTTGCGAAGAGAGTGCTCATAAGATGTCTTCTTGGCTCCCTGCCTAGAGTCTGTTCCATTTAATCTCACTTCCATGGTTGTGGCATCTGCAGTGCCGGCACCTGTGACTGCACAGCTGTGGCACCATGGAAAGTGCTAAGAGTTTGGAAGCACTCCTGTGATGAGATGTTTTCCCTAAGGCACAGTAACACATCTTCCCCTTGGCTGACATGAGGCCAAATTCTGCATTTCCTTCCTTCGTGAAAAGGAGGGGCAAAAATCCATCAGAAATCTTTTTCATTTCACTTTAATCAATTCGCCCCAATAATGTAGCATTTGTAGCATTAGGAAAATAATTTCTCTGTCATCAATACACAACAGTATCCCCCTGCCTCCAGGTTTAGCATAATCGCTGCAAGACGTTCCTTCCAAATAGTTAGGGTCATATTTCTTCCCCTGAGTGCTGACTAAATGCATGACAAGCTTTGCAAGGTGTCAGTTGGTTGATGGGCAGGGCGAGAAATTGGTGCAGATTTTTTTTATCAGGTTTGTTCATTTACTTTTGTCTTCCTACGGTGATGAAAATCATATGAACTATGTCAAGTGAAGGTTAGCTCCATCAGTCAGTTGTTTTCCAAATCTGAAGTCTTAGCAGAAGAACCTGTTGTTTGGTGACAGTGCCAAGATGTTTGTCCCTAAAAGTGTTAAATCTTGATGAAAGCTTCTATTCTAATGATATTTCCATCATGACAAGTCCAAAATGAGTTAATTTTTCAACTTAAGCATGGGGCCTAGTATCTGTGGGATATTTCTGGGCTAGTGTTTCAGAAGTACAATGAAGGCTGATATACTGCATAAGATACGACAAAGCTTAACTTTTACAATGGTGTTGCTAATATGGTATGCAAGCATGCCAGTGAATTGTGAAAATGCATAGGGAGGGGCCTAAATTCCCCAAACGCACCAGATCCTGTTTGATCTCAGAAGTTAAATAGGACAAGTTCTGATTAATAGTTGGATGGGAGACTGCCAGCAAATACTGGGTGCTGTCGACACTGTTTCAGAGGAAGGAGCTGGGGAAACCACCTTTGAGTAATCCTTAACTAAGAAAACCCTGCAGAATTGATTGGGTTGCCATAAGCAGATAGGAGACTGAAGGCACATTACACACACTGACAGTGAGGTGCTGTGTAACCTGTCTTGTTGTACATTGGCACACATGCATTGGTACACATTGGTGCTTGGCACAAAACATTGGTGAATATTTCACATTGAGATTGTGGTACAACAGCCATGCTTCTGCTTGTGCAATGGTGCTGATGGCATAACAAGGTCTCTGTTCTCCCTTGAAAATACAAATGGTAAAATAATAATAATAATATTTCAAACAACAACAGCAAAAATATTACAATGGTGCAATTCAACTGTACATGATTGCAAGTTGATTTACAATGGAATAACTTCGCAACATGATATTAGCTGGCATTTTAGGGGCTGTAGTTTTGGAAATTCAACAGAATCTAGAAGACATTTAAGAGTTGTCATTATGACACTAACTATTCATTTATTTGGTCTTGGGAAATTGTAAGTTTAGACGAGTTTCTAATTTTTGTTACTAGAATTAACTATTTTGGATTTTAGAACTGGTTTGAGCTATTTGCAATTTGAATATTTCTGAGGAATTTAGAATAATAGAGTTGGAAGAAACCACATGGGCCATCTAGTCCTACCCACTGCCATGCAGGAAATGCACAATCAAAGCACCCCTGAGAGATGACCATCCAGCCTCCGTTTAATCGTATTTGTAATCCGCCCCGAGCCTGCAGGGAGGAGCGGAATATAAGACCAAATAAATAAATAAATAAATAAAAACCTCCAAGGAAGGAGCTTCCACCAGACTCAGAGGCAGAGAGTTCCATTGCTGAACAGCTCTTCTTACAGTTAGGAAGTTCTTCCTAATGTTCAGGTGGAATCTCCTTTCCTGTAATTTGAACCCATTGCTCCGAGTCCTAGATTCTAGGGCAGCAGAAAAGAAGCCTTCTCCCTCTTCCTTTTGACAGCCTTTTAAATATTTAAACATGGTGACCATGTCTCCTCTCAGCCTTCTCTTCTGCAGGCTAAACATACCCAGATCTTTAAGCTGCTCCTCTTAGGGCATGGTCTCTAGATGTTTGATCTCTTCAGTTGCCCTCCTCTGGACACCTTCCAGCTTGTCAATATCTCTTTTAAGCGGTGGTGCCCAGAATTGGACACAGCATTTGTGCCTTCGCTCCCGGGCTATCAATGCCTTATGAAAGGACAAGGACGTGGTCTATCCCAGGGGATTGCTTTTTTGCCTCCCTTTAAAGGCTCAGGGCTCCAAGGACCAAACTGAACACTTTGGTTAACTCAAATGCTTTATTGTCCAATACATGAGTTAACTTCACTCAGGCACTTTACTTAATTTTCCCAAAATAACAACTGGTGACGTAGTCCCCAAAATGAGGTAGAAAAGCTCATACTTTAAAGTTCCTTTTACTGTTTTTAGTCCAAGAAGCTATAGCGGAAAAAACTCTCTGCGTCCTTTTTCTTCCAATGGCTTTGAGGTAGGAACACTCGCAGCCCCAGTCAGATGGCCAAACTTGAAGTCACAAAGTCTTCCTCTTGAGGCCAGACGACTGGTTTGGAGGTGCTTGGAACTCCCCAGAGTTACTCAGCCTTCCGATATGCTGAGCCTTCTGCTTGAATTCCAAGAAAATCAGACTGGTATTGAAGGGATGGCCTGACCAAGGGCCTGGTCTGGCGAACCTTTAGACACGTTCTTACAGGAGGGGTCCTGGTAGTCTACAGAATGTAAAAGTAGCTTGTTCTCCAGAACTTTGGTGTGACATTAAAAGGGTATGATTTGTTTCACTGCATTACTACACATACATGGAATTAATTATGGGATGAATATTTTCTAAAAATACAGCTTTCGTTAAAATGTGTTCTCAGAATTTATAAAATACTACCACAACTGCCTCCCATCAAAGCAATCATGTCAATGTCTGGTCACACTCCACATTGGGAAAAAAGGAGTTTTCTTTTGACGTTTCAATGCAATAGATGACCTATCAAAGAAGGACCTGTTTTAATCCTGCATTTCATTTGATTCTCAGAATAGTTAGGTGTATTAAATATGATAATGATAAACACTGCAAATCCTGATAGCTATCTCGAGTCCCTTTTTGCATAATTTTGAAATAAGAATATAATTTCAAGAAGAAAGGTAAAGTACATTCAGTGATTTTCTTTTGTCAGGAATGTTCAAGTTCCTAGGTAAATGTTTCGAATAATATGATACGTTTTGTGTAAAATCGTAGTGTTTGTCTTAATTTGTATCTTGACTTTATAATATGCTACAATCATGATTTTGAGGGCACGATGCAGTCTGAACAACTAGTATATTTCTTAAGGATGGGTCTCCAATCATCCTGTTTTGCCTTAATCCCTTTCCGAAATAGCTTGTTGCGACCCATCCAAATTGTACTCACAAGGGTTTGCCTTTCCATTGATGCACAGGGAACAAGGAAGGTTGTTCAGAAGTACAGTATGTAAATGAGTGCCACATCTATTTGTTTTCCTGTTAGTTTTCCTGCTTCCTGCCCTCTTATTCCATTTGTAGACTTTCATGACTAATATTTGAGACCTTCATGCTTGGGCTCATCTACACCAACTAAATATTGTATAGCCAGTTTGGACTGGCCTCAGAGAAATAATAATAATAATAATAATCTTTATTTATACCCCGCCACCATCTCCCCGATGGGGACTTGGGTCGGCTCACATGAAGCCAAGCCCAAACAACAAAGTGCAATAAAATAAAATCAAAATCAAAACATCAACAATAAACATAATAAAATACATACATATAAATAAAAACAATATACAAATTACAATCTAAAATAAAAAATGACAGGGAGGGCCGCATGCACAATTATAAAATATTAAAAGCTCGGGGTGAGATAAGCAGAGTGGCTTCTTTGCAAAGGAGAGCACACGTAAGCATGTAAACATGGGGGGGATGGATTCCAGGAACAGGGGCATTGAGGAGAGCAATGGTAGAAATTCAATAACAACTCTCCGAAGGCACAGTGGAAAAGCCAGGTTTTGAGGTGTTTTTTAAAGGTCTCCAGAGTGGGGGCTTTCCTAATCTCTCTGGGCAAAGAGTTCCAGAGTTGGGGGGCCATAGAGGAGAACGCTCTCTCCCTTGTGCCCACAAGACGAGTCTGTGAGACTGGCAGGGGCTAAAGAAGGGCTTCCCCCGAGGAGCGGGGGTTCGACCTGGTTCATGGAGGAAGATCCGGTCACGAAGGTGGGCAGGTCCTGAACCATTTAGGGCTTTATAGGTGATCACCTGCACCTTGAATTGGGACCGGAAAATAAACAGCAGCCAGTGAACAGAGGGATTGACCACTCCCTGTAACTTGCCCCAGTTATTAATCTGGCTGCTGATCATTGGACAAGTTGAAGTTTCAGGGCTGTCTTCAAGGGTAGCCCCACGTAGAGCCACACACTCATGGATCTAGGTGGCTATCCTAGTTTTTGTACATGTTGCCATGTTCATGTACACATCATGTGACAAGAATATGAACAATAGAGCAAAGAAGACAGGAATATCTATGAGTATAACATAAAACTATTTGAATCTTGTTGGCTTAATAGTTATGAGGAAAAAATGTTTTCAGTCCGTACCAGCATTCTCTCTACATAAGTATAGGGCTCTTGTTCAGTGTTAACTGGCATCTCAAATGAGAATGTATGGCAGGATAAAGCCCTAAATTAACTATTGGGCAGTGTGATGTTAAGCAACCTTGTTCCCAAGTGGATGGTTTTAATAAAGTACTCTGTCTCTACAATTATGATAAAATGTATTCATGACAAACCTTTCTTTGTTCATGTTGCATATTAATACCATAAATGTTTTATAAGTGTTAGAGAAAGGAGGGGAGCGAAAGGAGGAAAGAGAAAAGAGCACATACTTATTTGTGTATAATACCTTTGTGGTATTATTATTATTATTGCACAGCTAACTCCAGTAAATGCAATATAGAATTCTCCCTCACATCTCTGTTTCTGCTTCCTTACTGGCTATCTGTACTCAACTGAACTGTATTCTTCATCAGGCAAAGAGGTTAAAATTGTACAGAAGGAGTAAAGTGACAATGTTAGAGTTGCAGGTCTACATTTTGCCTCAGACGTTGCTTCCGTTGTCAGTTAAGACGGTCCATAGGGATCTGCATAGGCAGAGACCACTCCTTTCCTTGGCTGTGTGGGGACTGGGACAAAGAGCAATAAAAGCCATGTAATAAAATCTCAACCCCAGTAGCAACTGAAAAGTAACTTGCATGATTTATTTTCTGCATTTTCGTTGGCCAATAAAAGCAGTGTTCTTTGGGGGAATTTTGAATTTTATTGTATTTTGCTGCCTGACCAACACAACTACCCCTGAAGAATATGTTTCCTGAACGGTATTGCTTTTGCTAATTTTCTCCTTGCTCTACTGTGATTGCATCGCCTGGTGATGCTGCTACCAAGGGATCACACAGGAGTCAATGGAGGACCCACCAGCTGACTTGTATGGAATGCTCTATCTGCTTGTGAATTGCACAGCATATGTACCTAATGTGATTAGTTATTTTAAAATTTGGTTTCTTTTTTTAGGGCAAAGTTACCATATCTGCAGCTGGTTGCCTTTAGCTGAGGATGACTGATGGTTTGAAAGAATAAGCTGCAAGTGACAAACTTATAACTGATAAATATACATGTTTTAGGGCTTTATATTTGCTTCATTTGTACCACACCTTTCTCACTCCTACAGGGGGACTCAAGGCGGCTTACAACTCCAGTAAGATTCAGTGCCGTTTAACATAGTTATAAAACATGTCCCATAAACTAAAAACAGCTTTGTGATCCCCAAATGTTAATAATTGGTTGAACAAGGTCACAGATAACACTGATGTATGCTGTATCATGTCGTATATGTGAGTGATTTTCTGTATTAATTCTTGGTTGTAATCCTCTCCTTGCTGGACTTAAAAAATTTAAGAACAATACTCTTTCTTGTTGTCATCTGTAGGTAACCTGTTGCACTTTGTTAGCATAACATTGCATAGTTCTGTAGGAGAAGAGTGTTTGCACCGCTATTAAAATAATACGTTTGAAATATTTGAGTAGACAGTGTTTTAGAAGCTTCTGTGAACAATATACATTATTGATGCTGTCTTAATTGTGTTATTGACTGTTCACTTGTGCATCCACAAGTGTGCTAATATTAGACATTTTTGTAAGATTGCTCCTGCTTTTCACATCAGGATAATTCCTATCCATGTCCTTGTGCTTTATGCAATTAAATGGTTTTATGTATGTTTTATAGTTTTCTGTAAACCGCCCCCAGCCTGCAGGGAGGAGCGGTATATAAAAGCGAATAATAAATAAACAAATGGCTTCCAAAGATTATCCATTAAGGCCTTGGAAATCCCTTCTACAGCTTTATATAGGCCACCTTTCTTTTTTAAACCATTGTTCTGTTTCTTCATCTTCCATTCATTTTCCTATAATGGTTGAGCTTTTTTTTCCGTGCCAAGAGCGACTTGAGAAACTGCAAGTTGCTTCTGGTGTGAGAGAATTGGCTGTCTGCAAGGACATTGTCCAGGGGACACCTGGATATTTTGATGTTTTACCATCCTTGTGGAAGACTTTTCTCATGTTCCTGCAAAGTGAGGTGGAGCTGACAGAGGGAGCTCATCTGCAATTTCCCAGGATTCAAATTTCTAACCTTTCAGTCTTCATCCTGCTGGCACAAGGGTTTAACCTATTGTACCACCGGGGGCTCCAGATGGTTGAGCTGACATCAAATCGTATAAGACTTTGGGCTGGTTTGGATGATCAAATAAGCCAAGGATCTGTGGCGACTGACTTATCAGTTATGAGCAGCATGCCAGTGCATGTTTTCCAGTTACTCCTGATCATGGTAGAGTGGCTGAACACAGTTTTGCTTTGTTGCTAGAGCATTATTCCTTCCCCAACTAACTAGTAGAATAAAATAAGAGAAAATAAAAGCCTGATTTCTTCCTCTGGTTTGTTGGGGACACATAAAACAGAGTAGAGATGCAACTCTACTCTAATTTCATTCCCAATTTACTTCCACTTGTGCAACAATCTTGGAGTCTGTTCGTGGTGCAGGACTTATTCGGTACAAAATTTACGCACTGATTTTTCTTGCACGGAAGATAGCATTTTCTGCACAGGAAATAGTATTTTCCCCAATGTAAATACACAATATTGTCTTACACCAAAAATGCTATTTCTTGAGCAACAAATACTGTAGCTCCAGAGCTAGTCTACACATAATTCACATGGAGCGCATGCAGAAAGATAACATTTTCCACGCAACGTTTGAGGACCTCACTTCTTTTGGTATCTTTTAGTATCTGATTTTTTGAATCCTCTCAAAAAATTAAATGTAGGAACTGTATTCTGCTTTCAAGAAGATATTGCTTTCGGCTCATTCCATAATTTTCGGTTTCATTTTTTGGGAGGAGACGTCATATATCACTCCGATTAAATGCCTTTTTCTTTTTCCCTTGCAAACATCTCATGGATGGAAAAAAATGCACACAAACCTATTATCTAACAAATGTGCGGCAGTTAGAGTTGGCACAAGCTGCTATCATTTTAATGTCAGGGACCTCTCTTATTCTGTTGACTATGATTGAATCCCATCTTCTGCTTTTATATCATTAAAATGTTCATCCCTGTTTTATGGCTTTTAAGTTGGGCATCATTATGATAGATGAGTTCAGTGTTCATTAAGATATATATATATATATATATATATATATATATATATATATCTCCATAGAAGTCATTCGTCTCTGTGTTGTTTATTACCATTAAGCCTTCATAGTAGCATCAGTAAAAAGAGAAAAAAGCATGCTTGTATTTCCACCTTCCTTATGCCCCTTCCCGTTATTAACATTGACTACTAATGGCAGATAGTTACAAGCATTAGGACGGCTGGAGTGACTGAACCCTGTAGTGTGGCCTTTATATTCAACAGCATAATGCTGTGAACATAAGGGTTCTATTGTGGGCCCGCATTTTCCTCCATAAAAGCAGCATTACGTTCCCTGTTTGCTTGCCAAAGGTACTAGGCTTTAAAAAATGCAGAAAGAAAGAAAGAAAGCAGCCTTCCAAATTTTTGTTGTTCATTGTTGTCAATATGCAGGGACCAACTGGTACTAAGTAATCGGCATGACCTGTGTGGTTGTACAAGCAGTCGCAAGCGCCTTAGCTTGTTGAATCACTGTGATGTTTAGGGATGTACGTTCTTTGAAGATTACTTCTAAAGAAAAGCATTCAAATCCTTAATTCGAGATTCTGTCTATTCCTGTGGTGTTTACATTCCAGTATGGCAGAAGATCACTGGGGGGAAAGAAAAAGGAAGCTGAAAATGCACTTTAAAAAGTGGGATTCTAAAAGCAGGTTGCCTTCAAAGAGTCATCCTTCTGCCTCTTTCTCTTCGCTTGAATCCGACAACAATTAGTGTCCTGTGTAGGACAGAATATACAGCAGCGTATGACTTGCAAGAGCTTGCTACACTTTAGGTATGGCACTACAATGCCAAAGTGCTTCACAGCAGGCTTGTGATCGGCCCTTCTAACTATTTTGGCGATGCCGTTTGATATTAAAACAGGTGCAAAGTTTGTGACTCCTGGCACTGGAGTCTCATCTTTCCCAGCAGTTTTGCTTGTTGTTCCAAAAACAAAGCTAGAGGCCCACATTTCATGCATGCACAACATCAGGTTGCAAAAGCACACCAATGTGTAGTATGAACACACGTGCCCCCCTATTATTACATGGCACATGGAAGGTACACAAGAGGCTGCGTACTTTACTTGGAAAGCAGGCCCTGTTCGCAACAGTTTCAGCCGTACAGTAATTTTATTTTATGTCAATAATAAACAAAGCAGTGTTTAGCCTGCTATGGTTTTTGCAGTAGCATGATTCAAATTTTTATAGTAAAAAAAAGAAGAATTAGTTTTCATCTGAGTTCTGCTTTAAGCATGTTCTGAAATATTCCATAGGTGAAAACGGAGACATATGTGGTTAAACAGAACCAGAGTGTGGTCAAGACAGCTAAATATATTAATGTGAAGTACACACACCAGAAAGACTGAAGTAGTTTGCTTTGACTTGAGATCACAGGACAGGCCAGCACTTTGCCCCTTCATTTCCTATCCCCTCCTTCCCGAGCCAATTGAGTGCAACCCACTTTTGCACTTTGAACTCAATTTGCAGCAATTGATAAAGTTAAGGACAAGGGGGAAAGCATGGAGGGGAGAGAAATGAGGCCATTTCAAAAGGAGCTGAGAAAGTGGAATGGCAGAGGATTAATTGGCATGATATGTGCCAAATGAGGACAGTTGGAGAGTCTGGGTTGTTTTGTGTGTGTCATGAGCGACTTGAGAAACTGCAAGTCGCCTCTAGTGTGAGAGAATTGGCCATCTGCAAGGACATTGCCCAGGGGATGCCCGGATGATTTGATGTTTTACTATCCTTGTGGGAGGCTTCTCTCATGTCCCTGCATGGGGAGCTGGAGCTGACAGAGAGAGCTCATCTGCACTCTCCCTGGATTTGAACCTCCGACCTGTTGGTCTTCAGTCCTGCCGCCACAAGGGTTTAAGCCACTGTGCCACCGGGGGCTCCAGGAGGATCTGGTTAAGTCACTTAATTAAATTGCTCTGGTTTCCCTATGGCAGTAACACAAATGCTAACCCATTCTGATACACAAGTTTGCTATACGACCTATGCATATTTCAGCTTGTTGAAGTGGTTTGGATGAATATGATAGATATTGCATGGTGCTCACCCGTTCAAGGTCAATTTACATGCAACATTTTACACTATCCCCTTTCTTACTGTGGGTCTAACATGTAGACTTGCCTCAACTGTCCTGTTTTGAGAATTGATTTCCATACTTAATTTCAAAACATGTCTTTTGGGTATATTACAACCTCTTCCCAAAGTGTTAGGAATATCTGGCTCTGCCACAGCCAAATGATCTCCCACAGGTCTGTGACATTTTCAATGACATGTAGTGTGGCAGACAATGATAAGAAAACCTGATCTAATTCATACTTGGCTATGAAGCTCAGAGGGTAACCTTGTGCCTCATATAGTTTTTGTAAGGCATGGACATGAATTTGGATGACCCTTACTTTGTTGGTCTCTACTGAAGGGCCAGTTACTGAAGGGTGATATAGGAATACAGAAATGATCCAGATAGAATCTGTTTAACATTGAAATTTCAGTCTTCCAAAACACAAGGTGCTACATAAAGTTGGATGTAACAAGCAAGCACCTGTGGATTCGGCTGGCTGACAAAATTGATTGTCAGCCAGTGAAACCTATGCACGAACCTATGTAAATGATTCTGCACATGGTTGTGGTGTTTATGAAATATTCTGTAGCTTGGTGCTCCATCTCTCATCAATCATTGCCTTCAAATTAACTGCTTATCCTCTCCTGTCCTCTCATTTTCCCCTCCTCCCCCTTCCCGCTACGATCTGATTTCTAGACTAGCACACTTGCAGTACCTCTCTTTGCACAGTACAGTGCACGAGATACTGGGAAAGTGCTTCTTCTAGAAAATATAATATCTCCTTCCAGAAAATATAATGCCATAAATGCTGAACCTTAGTGCACTTCGCCAATTTATTGTTATTCTCATTTAGTTTCATTTGCTTTTATATACATCTTTCAGAAATTGAGCCTCACTGAAGTCAATGGGTTTTTATTTTGAGCAGCCACCCAGATATTGTACAGAGGTAATTCCCTTTAGCATTCTGAGTCTGTTGTTTGTGTATTTGAGCACTTGGACCCTATACTTGTGCCATCTAATCTGTTTTCTGCACAGGCATTTATTTAGAAAATAATACTACAATATGTAGGGCCGTAGCCAAGATTTTGATTCGGGGGTGGGGGTGGGTGCAGAGTCTGAGTGAGAGAGGGTCTACCCTAGCAAACCTTTTGTATCATTATCCCAATACCCCCATGCATATGGGATATATTGAGCATGGTGATCAGATCATGATATGAATAAACACAACAGTTTAAATAATGTACCAGTAAGGCCTTCTCGGACCATCCTGAGAATTTGGGAGTTAAGCCCTCAACCCCGGCTACATGCCTGACAATATGTATATAAACTCTTCCATTTTTTTCTTGAATTATTGCTCTTGTGGAAGTCTCCTGAAGACTTCCGTTGCAAAGGGAGAGAGAGAAAAAAACTCCAAATCACATCTGTTTATAGTTTTACAATCTGATAGTTCCTCCTCACCCGCAAAGAAATGCTTAATTGGGAAGTGTCAGGCCAGCCTATCAAATTACGATTCTAATGTGTAAATGTTTATCTCATTTAGATGCTTGTCATTTCTGACTTAAATTCACTCTGTTTCCATCACCATAACAAGGAGGAGGTGCCCAGCACCAATTAGTATATCTTTTACCATACAAAAGGCTTCTATACAGGTATCTCCAAAGTTTTAAGCACTGAAAAGAATCTATATGAATTTAATAGGTGAAAAAAGGAGGTAATTCATTCATCAAGTGGTGGAATTAATAAGCATATGCATCTAGGCAGAAGAC
The DNA here is from genome assembly GCA_030556195.1 of Anolis apletophallus. NCBI lineage: Eukaryota > Metazoa > Chordata > Lepidosauria > Squamata > Anolidae > Anolis > Anolis apletophallus. The sequence continues at coordinate 25,209,589 of JARBWK010000014.1, read as the reverse complement.
CTGGAGGGTGGACTAAGTCTGGATCTACACTGCCATATAATTCAGATTATCAAAGCAGATAATCCAGATTATCTGCTTTGAACTGGATTATACGAGTTTACCCTGCCCTATAATCCAGTTCAAAGTAGATAAACTGGATTTTATGTGGCAGTGTTAATGGGGCCTAAGAGTGACATACACTTTCCTAGTACTGTACATGGTTCCTCGCCCAGGCCTTTTGTGGGGATGTCCAGAAATAGTACAATTTCATGAAGTTTCGAGCTTAATTTTGTGGTGTGGAGGGGACAAGAGAAAGAAGTAAGGGGCGGGGGGAGAGGGAATACCTGATTTACAGACATGGCAGGGTGATGGGAGTTCAGAAAAGAATGGATCAGTGGAAAGAAAAGTGAAGTCCTTGGTAAATGGTCTGATCTCTGACCGTCGTGGTCCCATCCTCAGTGGCTATTTGGGCTGGGGGGAAAGAAGAATAAGAGGAGAGAGAATGCACGCAGCAGACGACAAAAGGCTGGAAAAGGCAGTGGTCTGTATAGAAGGTAGAAAATGAAATGGCACTTGCCACTATTGTCTCAATTCCCATCTACCATCAGTATGCAGCCTACTAGAGAAAGTGCTTCTTGACAGAAATAAAGAATTTTGACGCTCTGAGCAGCTTATGTGTTGTTTTTGCAGTGGGTGCAACTAAGCTTGTATTTTTCGCTGGTATGCAAGATTTGTGAATGGTTAAATGTGTGTTTTATAGTAGGACGACAGTGTTTGGTAAGTGATTAATGGCACATATTTAATTGTGAATGTTGTCTCTCACCAGTTGAATAGCAGAACTTTAAAACAGTGGCCCGTATTCTATATCAATTACTTAAGTATACTAGGGTAATTTATACATAACTAATGTTGCTTAAGTTATAAGTAACCTTAATGAACTTACTTAGTTATCATGATGCCAACAGTCACCTTTTAAGTAAATCTAGAAAACTTTTTTGTATACTTAAGTAGCTGATATAGAATACTGACAAACAGTCTTAATACAGGTACTTTAAAATTGCAGATATCAGGCACCCTCTTGAAAGATACATATCCTCCTCGTTTCTGATCTAGAAATGAATGCCTCTTCTGCTGCGATATCTGCTATAACATGAGGTGTGTCTCCAAGAAAAGGTGTGCTTTGGTTCTTCAGAACTATTGCCTTTATTAATATGCAAATGAGTGTAGATTTAATAGCTTAATTAATTGATTAAGCCTCTATGATTAATTGGCTCAGATTCATTGAATCGGGTGACAGTCTTAATCTGAAAGTATTCCATGCACTGTGGCTACAGTCAGTTACCATTGTGCCATGTACTTAACCTTCAGATAAGCACACTGAACTGCAAAGCAATTTGCCCAAGGTTGAAGAGTAATCTGGGCTGGGATATTGCATTGTTTAGCACATGTGTGTTGCCCCATAGAGAGTCAATGCACTGCAGGTTAGTCTGTAAGGATGCTACCTGGGAGGTGACAGGTCAAATCCTCATTGAGTTATGGATACCACCAAATGGGGCCAAATCTATTTATTTGCCTCCGTAAGATGGTTGTAATAATGAAATCAGTAGAACAAAGAGCATGAAGTGATTGGAAGAAAGGTGGGAGAAATAATAAATAATAAATGCTCAGAAAACACCAAACAATAGATCTTTGCAGGGTGTATCTGTTTGGAAATAGATACAGTCTAATGTCACGATTTGTAACTCAAAATACAAGAGACACAGTGGGGTCATTCGGATCACAACACAAGCTTATTCTGTACTTCTCTATCTTCTTTTTGCACCTTGCCTGCTGGAGAGATCTGGTGATCTTAAAAGTTTGCACACTATTTTGTCCTCATTTGGCTTCATGAAGAAATTGCCCTATATGGATTTGGGATGTTCTGTCATCTTATTGCCACCTCACTTAGGAGCTCTCTGTCACGACAATTCATCACTAGTGCATCTAACTCGAGGTCTTGGGCCTGATTTGTGCTTCGTTCAATACATGTACCAGGCACAGCTACATTAGAATTTAGTTACTCTAAGGTTCAAGGTGAACCTCGCATCTTGAACCTGTGGGGTACCAAACCCATGGATCAGCATGTCCATCATATATTCCCAAACATCTGTTTAGCTCTTCAGAAGTCATATATCTGCAAATAATACTCAGTGTGCAGAAATATCTTCAGCTGTGTTGCTGTGAGGTTTTTTGGGGGGGGGGGGCTGTATGGCGATAACAGCAGATGACCTCCAAAAGCACTTCATCGGAAAAATCGCGGCACTTCGGCGTGATTTGCCGCTTATTCCCGAGGCAGAGGGCGCGAGGACCCAGCACCCAATCCGGACCAATGGGCACTGTCTCTCAGAATTCAGGCCCCTAACATCGGAAGAGGTGAGAAGGTTAGTGACCGGGGCAAGAGCGACGACCTGCCCCACGGACCCCTGCCCATCGCACCTAATCAAGTCCAGCATTGACATCATATTGGGCGCTCTGAGGGACCTGGTGAACCTCTCCCTGGATACAGGCGTTTTCCCTGACTCCCTGAAAGAGGCCAGAGTCAGCCCCCTCCTGAAAAAGACGAACCTTGACCCTGACGACCCAGCAAACTACCGCCCTGTTGCCAATCTACCCTTCCTGGGTAAACTCCTGGAGCGGGCGGCGGAAAGCCAACTGCGTGACTTCCTAAATCGATCCGGGGGCCTGGATCCGTTCCAGTCAGGTTTCCGCGGGTCATGGAGTGGAATCCGTCCTGGTGGCGATTACAGATGACATCCGCCGCCAGCTGGACAGGGGGGGCTCGGCAGTCCTGGTCCTCCTGGATCTAACTGCGGCCTTTGACACCGTTGATCATGACTTACTGCTCCACCGCCTGGCTGCCTCCGGGATCCAGGACAAGGCTCTGATCTGGTTGGGATCGTTCCTACGGGCCGCTCGCAGCGGGTCGAGTGGCAGGGCCAGGTCTCTAGGAAATGCGGGTTGGAGTGTGGAGTTCCCCAGGGTGCCATCTTGTCTCCCACCCTCTTCAACATCTATGTCCAGCCCCTGGCCAGTATTGCTAGGAGCCATGGTTTCTGCTGCTACCAATACGCCGACGACACACAGCTGCTGCTGAAGCTCGACCCAGGGACATCATCGGTGCCGGACAGTTTCAGTCAAGGGCTGAGAGCGGTGACAAGCTGGCTCAGAGCATACAGACTCAAAATCAACCCGGCTAAAACGGAGATTCTCTGGCCTGGCCGACCCGACCCTCACTCACCACTACCACTCTTGAGGCGAGCCCCTATCCCCGGCTCCGGCGGTGAAGAGCTTGGGAGTGATTCTGGACGAGAGACTGTCGATGGAAGCCCAGATCCAGGCCGCAGCTAAGGGCGCCTTTTTCCATCTTCGCAGGGCCCGACGGTTGGCCCCCTATTTACCATCAGAGGCATTGAGAACTGTGATACATGCCACCGTCGTCTCGCGCCTTGATTATTGCAATGCCCTATATGCGGGCCTACCTCTGTCTACAACTCGGAGGCTGAGGCTCATTCAGAACGCAGCGGCCAGACTCATCTCTGGGGCATCTGTCAGAAACCATATCTCTCCAATTTTAAAAGATCTTCATTGGCTGCCCACAGAGTTCAGAGTGATTTACAAACTTATGGCGCTCACCTTTAAAGCACGGCATAATATTGGGCCAGCCTATCTGGGCGATCGGCTGACAGTCCAACGCACCGAGAGGCCAGCGCGTGCCATAAATGGTGATCGTATAGCCATCCCTGGGGTGAGAGAGGCTCGGCTGATGGAGACCCGACGGAGAGCCTTCTCCGTGGTGGCTCCCATGATCTGGAACACCCTCCCGCCTGCCCTCAGGGCCACTTCGGCCCAAATCAGATTCCTATCGGACCTGAAAACCTGGCTCTTCTGCCAGGCATTTGGGGTTTGATCGGACGCCTGGAGACTGAGCCTTTCTGGCGTGTGTACCTATGTTTTAAACTGTTGTATTTTTGGGTTTTTAAATGATGTAAGTCGCCCGGAGCACCAGTGGTGGAGGGCGACTCACAAATAATAAAGTTATTATTATTATTATTATGTTCCAGTATGGCAGGTGTCCTCAGAGGTTTGTTCAGCGGTCTGGTTCTAACTGACCTCTGAACAAATCTTTGAGGATGCCTGCCACAGATGCAAGCGAAATGTCAACGAAAGAATGCTACTGGAACATGGCCACGCAGCCCAAAAAACTAACAGCAACCCAATGATTCCAGCCATGAAAGCCTTCAACAACAACAACAACAACAACACACACATTTTATTTATATTCCACTCAATCTCCCTGAGGGGATTCAGGGTGGAATACAGAACACATATGCGGCAAATATTAAATGATGTTATACAATTAACAAGGACAGACAATACATAAACAGAGGTATATAGGCTTTCCCATCTTTTTCCATCTCTGGCATCTGGAGGCTGTACTTGACTCTGGCCATGAGGAGGTGCTGTCGCTCTATCTTCCAATGCCTGAGGAGCTTTTATTGTCCATAGACGTCCTCCCGATTGAATTGCCGACTTGTCCTTATGGTTGCCTTTTATTACCTCCCCGCTGTACCTATTTACTTACATTGCTGTTTTCGATCTACTAGATGAGCAGAAGCTGGGCTGACAGTGGGAGCTCACACCGACCCGAGCTTGGATTGAGAACCTTTTGATTGAGAAGATTTTCTACAGCTGGCTGTTTAGCCCGCTGTGCTAAACCCAGCCCTCACATCTTCAGGTGTAATTTTTCCAGCAGTTTCCAATTTCTTCTTTCTTTATATGGCAGATTTATGGTGATTCAGTTGATGTTATTTTATGAAACATGTGAATAGTGTGATACAACACCCCCTCCCAACACCATCTGCACCATTACACACTTAATACTTGTGTGTTGTTTCACCGTACTCAAAGCTGCATTATATACATAATCTCATTCTAATTTAGCTCCATTTTATTCCCACCTCAGGTCACCTAGTGAGTTCACTACTAGGGATGTGTAATGAATCTGTGCTGTCCATTCAGATGTGTGCCAAATACTTGTGTAATATTGCTGTTGTGTTTGCTTTACAATGTGCCTTTATTTTAGGATTGTTTCTGTATTTTAAACACAGCAGAGTAAATAAGGGTTGAATTCAACATGTGCTTAGTGTGTAGGTTGTCATACAATTCAAATAGATAGCAAATGCTGACATTTGTGAAGAATTGATATTATAACTATAGTGTAGCTGAAATGAATATGAGGGAAATAGGGCGGGGAGCAGTGAAGAAAAAAGAAAATTAGCAGTCTCAAATAACTGGTTAAAGGTTTCCCGTGTCCTTTAAAAATCACTTTTATGCAGGAACAGTTAACCAAAATTGGAAAAAAGAGAGGACATGTAGCCTTTCAGGCTATGATGATTAGTATTAAGATGAGTTGCACTTTAGCTAGGCTGAAACTTGTTCGTAACAGAATGTTAAATACGTACTGAAAAGAAAGATTATGTCTATCTAGTTACACCATTCCTTGATATATGCACCATGTCACAGTGCCATTGTCTCCTGGGTAAAGACTGAGAGTTCAAATACCCACTATCTCTCCCCTGGTGCTCCAAATGCTCTGCTTTGAAGTTTTTATAATCCATCTGTCATCTTCAAGCAGGGAGGGCACATGTTCTGTACCACTCAATTATAGAATTCTCTTTTGCCAGCTACAATGAGACAGGAAAGAATGTTATGGGTGGCTGAGAGAAACTGTCAGATATACTAAATTCCTAGGATTCATATGGATGATGTTATTCCAGTGTATGAACACAGCATGCGTTATTGTTAAAATATATTAAGAATACATTTTCTCTTGTACAGTTTCTGCATTTCCTTTCCTCCCCTTTTACTCTTAATCCTTCACCTACTTTTATATCTTCCTATTGATGCGCAGATCAATCAAATCTATCGCAGCTGCCGAACTAAACATCATACAAGGGTGTGCATTTTTAAAATAAAATATTGTGTACTTCAGTGACACTGGTGAGAAGATAGGGTGGCTTGTTTTGTGTTCAAAAATGAATAATTAGGGATTTTTAAAGTGGAAATGTTTGCCATACAATTGGAGTGTATGATGTTGTGAATTGGAGGCCGAAAACGATACGTACCACCATCTGGTCAAAACAGAAGTAGCATTTCATTAAGTAGCGAGCAACAAAATGTTAGAAATGATCCTGGACGTATATTTAATATTTAGCTTAAAGAAATCTACCTCAGAAAAGGCTGGATCTCTTGATAGCACAGTGACTTTTCATGTATTGCGTCCCTGGAGAGATTCAATTTGTTGTCTTATGTGAAATGAGTTTGATGATCTCAGCTCAGTCCCTGGTGGATATTAATTCACTTTATAAAACATCCCACACAATTTAGCATAGAGGAACATCATTTGCAATTTTTCAGCATTCCCCCCTCCCCCCTTTTGTGCTTGTGATAGAAAAGAGCAGGTGGTAACAATGAAATTTATTCTTTTATTCATTTAGGCAATTGTCATTACTCACTATGAAAATGGCATAAGACAATTCTAAGGAAAATAACCTTTCCATTGCAACTTTATTATAACAGCTGCAAAGAAGATTTGACATGCATATAGGTAGTCTGTGCCATACAGATTGTTTCAAGCCTGCATTCCCAGCCTTAATAATTCAGGCAGATTTCCCTATGAAATACTTGGAAAGGATTACAAGGGTCAAGCCTAGCCAATGGTATAGTACTTCTCTCCTCCCTCCCAAATTTGCTTTGGTTTTTTCCTCCCAATAATGATCATGTCCTTGGACAGTAAGATTCTGCTAAATCATCTGGGGTCAACACACATTTTTGTGTGCTATTGATTGGTGTCTCCCGACAAGCATTGATAGACTTACCTTGGTTTAATACAGTGGTTCTCAACCTGTTGTCCCCAGATGTTTTGGACCACAACTCCAAGAAATCCCAGCCAGTTCACCAGCTGTTTGGGTTTCTGGGAGTTGAAGGCCAAAACATCTGGAGACAACAGATTGAGAACCACTGGTTTAGTATCTCCTGCTGTTTTATAATTAATCTGGTCTTTGGTTCTGATACACTGTTTGGAATGAACTGTTGCGGTATATGAGTCTACACTGCCATATAATCAAGTTCAACGTGGATAATCTGGATTTTATATGGCAGTACAGATAGAGCCTCAGAAGGAGGCCAAGACAATCTCCCTTTCAACAAACATTGGCAATTGATAGGTTTGCTTTAGGGTTGCCAAAACCTGAGGTCACACAAACACAACAATTCATACCATTAAAAATAGAGGAGGAGAATGAAAAAGGAAGCCTGCATGGTGTAATGGTTTGAGGACAGAACATTGGGGACCCCTCCACACAGCCATAGAACCCAGAAAATCAAGGCAGAAAAGTCCACAATATTTATTTATTTATTATTATTTATTTATTAACTTCGATTTAGTATACCGCTCACTCCGGAGCTCAGAGCGGTTTACAAAGAAGCAAAAACACCGAGAAATAAAACAATTAAGCAGTTAATATCTGCTTTGAACTGGGTTATCTGAGTCCACATTGCCATATAGTCCAGTTCAAAGCAGGCAATGTGGGATTTTATTTAGCTGTGTGGAAGGAGTCCACGGAGATAATGGTTATGGGAACCAAGGGCCACTGCAAATAATAATAGGACATTAAACACCTCTCCCAGGCATCAGGGTGGTCCAAGAGAAGGCCTTACTGGTACATTATTGAAACTGTTATGTTTATTCATATCATGATCTGATCACCATGCTCAATATATCCCATATGTATGAGGGTATTGGGATAACAATACAAAAGGTTTGGTAGGGTAGACCCTCTCTCACTCAGACTCAGTCCGCCCTGAATCAAACTCAGCCCCCCCTCCCCCCCCCGAAAACAAAATCTTGGCTACGGCCCTGGTTTCTCCTATTAATAGCAAATGCATAGGGCTCAGTGTCTTATCTGATTTGAAGCAAAAATCATGCAGAGCTTGTTGTACATTTGGACTCTCTTCATAGGCTAAAAGATGGATGTGAATAAATATTTAAAAAGCAAAATTTAAAACTACAAAGTGGGCAGCGGGCTTCTGCAAGCTTTCAGACGTACAGTATGTTGGTGGCAGTTGAAGTGGGTGAAGAGAAGTGGGAGCCATCCCCCCCCCCCCAGAAAGTCCTTCAAATCAGGCAGATCATGTGAATCTGCCCCTTCCCTTTGTTGTAGCTGAGTAGTTGAGATATTAAAACTGAAATATAAATTCAAAAACAAACATGGAAAAAGAAGAATGAGTAGGGAGGGAGCATAGTAACTATCATTGAAGTAACTATCTTGGAGGGGAACATTAGTCAGTAAAGATGCCTTCCATGAAGTTAAAACACTAATGAATATATTAAACATTCAGAGAAACACATCTCCTTTGATAAAATATGACTCCTTATTTAGATTGGAAGAATTAATAGGATCCAGCAGGATCCTACTCTACAAATCCCAGGGACCAAACCTGAGTCCGAACATGGTGGGATTACCAGGAGTTGTTTCAGATTATTTTTAAGGTCCTTAAGAGGAAAAGACAGTATCTAAGGATCTCATCAGAAAGATCAGGTGAAGTTTTACCTTGCATTAAGGAGAAAAGAGAAGGGCAGAGGGACGAATTTATCATCCCATACACAGCTTCCCCTTGGCGACGCTTTCCCCATCAGACATAAGTGTTGCCATTCTGCAGATGCCTCCTGTGTTGTGGGGGAAGCCTCCAATGATGCTTCCACCCTGGTTGGGGGCAGGGACTCCACAGGAATTCACACAACATCGTGTGATGGCCAACGTGGGACTCCTAGGATGCTAAATTTATTCCATCTGATGAGGTCCTTAGCTAACCTAACAATAACACTTTTAACCTGGTCTAGTAGCAGACAGGCAACTAATGCAATGTTGTCACCTGAGATGTTGTGGCCTGCTGCTAGGTTTCCCCTCTTAGAAGTCTAATGGAAGCATTCTGCACCAGCGATAGAACTATAGAGCCGTCCATCGAGTGTGCAATGCAGTGTCCAAGCTTTGTCCCTGTTCTCAGGCTGTCAGTTGAAAGCAAACACACAGAATTGGCCATAATAAAACCACCAAGGTTATTAAATATATGAATGATTTGCTTTTTAAAGTCCTTAGCAAAACTTCACAGCAGGTCTCTGAAGGATCTAGGCCTTTGCTGTTTACAGGATGGAGTGTTATGGGATGCAGGAACTAACAGCTGTAGTCTGCCTAGTGGCTTCATATAGGAAATGATGGTAACAAGAAGATAAAAGGAAAAAGCAAGAAGTTACCTGTAGTCAATTATAGACCAGTGGCTTGAATAGTGATGATAGATGCTTCTTCTAGTGGTTTTTTCCCAGTTACTCTGATTTACACAACATACAGTATCAATTTCAGTTAACATCAAGAAAGCAAGGCATTTTTATATGCAGACAAAATTTCTGAATGAGGTCTCTTAGAGGCTCATCCATAAAAAAAAGCCCTTTATTTAGCATGTAGACATGTTCCAGTTGACCATGTAGTGGTCTATCCAGCAAGCATAATTTTCCCAAAATAATTTTGGATTTGTGAAACATTTGAATGTCATGGTTCCCAGCATGGTTGCTCTTTTTAAACTAGTCACAAACAAGTAGTTTTAATTCAGACCAGTATTACAACTGGTCATAACACCACCTCCAATGAAATATTGCTATCTATCTGTTGTGGAGAAGGACTTTGCAAGAGGCCAGTACCATATTTGTGCCTTTTTTCCTGGAAATTCTTTCCTGGAAATTCACCAGAGACTGGGATTATGGCGTAGTCAACCAAACCTTTTGAATAATGTGCCTTAGGAGATATTTAGGACTTGACACTCATGTGAGAGGCTCATGTGGATGCTGTGGCCTTCTCTACCTTCTCTACCTTCGGCTCCTGGGACAATCACAGTCCTATCTGGAAAATGCTGGTCTTACCTTGGCTGTGCATGCAATAGTGACATCCAGACGAACTTATGTGAAGGACTCATTCTTCCCAACCTGGACTCAGTTTCATAGAATAATAATAATAGAATAGAGTTGGTAGAGACCACATGGCACATATAGTCCAACACTGTGCCATGCAGGAAAAACACAATCAAAGCTTGAGGTGAGGAACAGAGGTTTTCCTTCTTCACTTGCCTCTGAGAGCTGCTGTCTGGTAATAACTATGAAGAGATATTTTCTGCATTGGCTTCTACATCTCTGCAATCCATTGCCCACTGAAGCCATTGAGCTCTTTGCTACAGCATAACCACCAACATTGTGCAGATGAAAACCAGGACATATGTAGTCAACCAATGTTAGAGTGTGGTCAAGACAGCAAAAGTTATCAATGAGGAAGAACCGACAAACTAGGAAGGGCTGCAGCACAGTTTGCTTTAACCTAAGTCCACCGAAAACGACAAGATTTTATCCCCTACTCTCTTCCCTCTGCTGAGTGTATTTCCTTTTCTTGAACTGTTTTCAAAACAAACAAACAACACATCCCAAACAAAACAGAACTATACAGTTTTGATGGCAATGTTTTTGGTTTCTTTTAGTTAATTTGAGGGGATATGTCTGTCTTATTGTTTTCAATGGGGTTTTTTACTCTTGCTGATGCTTCTTGTTTTATTTCTTACATCTTGTTATCTACCTTGAGTGGGTTTGCATCATAAACTGTGCCCTTAAAGTATTTTATATAAAAGAATAATCAATTATGAATAAGAAAAATGTGGGAGCATTGTTCTCTTGTATGCAGTCATTCTCAGATGGGGAATATCAAATGGTCTCTTGCTTGATGATGACAGATATCATGCCAAACTGGATAAAGTGAAAAGGGCCCCCAGAATTTCAGTAATTTGCAGTAAGGGCATCATCCACACATTTAATGTTATAGCGCACGTTGGGCCAGAATGGATTTAATATTGTCAATAATAAAAAGAAATACAAATTTGTGTTCTATATTTGGGCTACTTTGTAGATTGCAATTTCTAGCTTTCTTGTTAGCATTTACACATTCTTGGTTGTTTTCATCAGACACATTAGTGGACAATAAGGTAAGTAGGCATGCAGAACTGTGATTAGCATAAGGATTGCATTTTCAGCTGTGGCTGACAGTGAGTGTGTCATGAATTGCCGCTCCAAATCCTTTCTTCTTTACCCAAGAATTATTCTTCTTGGTCAAACTCTGATCATATTTAACAGAGAAAGATTGGATGTTGTTAGCTGATACGTGGCAAGGGAACACAAAAAGGCCTTTGTCTTTTTCTCCAGCCTCCGCCACCTCTAAGAGTGTGTATTAAATATTTTCTCATTATTTCTGTTTTTGCAGCCTGTAACAAGTTTCAGAAATGATAGAATGGTTCACAGATCTGTCCATACGTATCATAGTGTATAACTATTTGGACAGTCTTGTTTGCATGTGGGCACACATGCGCAAACTCTGGCATGAGTGACAGAGGAAATCCTGGAAAACAGCTTCACATGATTAGACATTTTGCATTAGTGAGATTTTATATTTTCCCTTTTTTCTAAATTTAGAATAATACAGGAAATAGGGAATGGGGTTTCTTTTCTGTTTTGCTTCCTTGTTCCTGTTTTCCTTTTCATTATTCATCACTTTCTTTTAGATTTGCATTTTTCCTGCTTTCTTTCTGTTTTGACATTTAATTCCCAGAAAACCTAACAGCTGGTAAAGTGGCTGGGATTTTTGGGAGTTGTAGGCCAAAACACCTGGGGACCCACAGGTGGAGAACCACTGATATATAGTCTATAATGTTGCCTTCCTTTGTGGATGGGGTCACCCAACAATTGGCATTGGGCACAAGACTAACATTATAGACTACTTACGGATTGATTAAAATAATTTTGAGAATTGTACTTTTCCTGTCAACATTACCCCAAATATGCACAAAAACAGTGATATCCCCGCAAGCTCTCATGAGTAGATGTTCATTTAAGATTGCAGATGATGGCTTTAGTAATCCTTTAGTAATTCTTAAACATTGATTGGAACTTCAGACACCATTTTAGAAAACATATATTAAAGTACATTGTGTCTATTAAGCCTGATTAGGTTCGGTCAGAATCTTCTTAATTCAGAATAAATTCAGATCAAATTCATTTTGAAGCGATTTCAAAGCGATTTGGGAACCCGGAAGTATCCTTGCCATTTCGAAGCTTTTTCCACCATTTATCTTACGAAGCAGTAAGTAAGTCGGAAATGATTCAGCTTTACAAACCAGTATGGATAGATTTCCTTCTCTCCTGTGTTAGTCCTAGGGGGAGAGCCACTGTTTAACCCAGTTTGGATGGATTTCCTTCTCTCCCGCGTTAGTCCTGACTGACTGACTGACTGACTGACTTTATTATTTCTGAGTCGCCCTCCACGTTAGTGCTCCGGGTGACTTACACACAACAAATTCCACAATTAAAATAGAATATTTAAAACTAGATTAAAATATTCAGTGGTTAAATGCAGGGGCCAGGCCCGGTATTTGGGTTCCTGGTTCTGCATTAACCATGGGCTTTCCTAAATAGCCAGGTCTTCAGAGCGGTCAGGAACTGGGGCAGGTCGAGGGAGGCTCTCTGGTCCGGTGGCATCGAGTTCCAAAGAACGGGGGCCACAGCGGAGAACGATCTCCGTCTCATGGTCTCCAGGTGGGCCTCTTTCAAGCCTGGTACGTGAAGAAGGTTCTTGTTTGCTGGCCGCGGGGTCCTTGAGCAAGCAGGCCTGGGGGGAGAGCCACTGTTTAACCCAGTGTGGATGGATTTCCTTCTCTCCCGCGTTAGTCCTGGGGGGAGAGCCGCTGTTTAACCCAGTTTGGATGGATTTCCTTCTCTCCCGCGTTAGTCCTGGGGGGAGAGCCGCTGTTTAACCCAGTTTGGATGGATTTCCTTCTCTCCCGTGTTAGTCCTGGGGGGGAGAGCCGCTGTTTAACCCAGTTTGGATGGATTTCCTTCTCTCCCGCTTTAGTCCTGGGCGAGAGTCGCTGTTTAATCCAGTGTGGATGGATTTCCTTCTCTCCCGCTTTAGTCCTGGGGGGAGAGCCGCTGTTTAACCCAGTGTGGATGGATTTCTTTGCTCCCCCCCCCCATTTCTGGAATAAAACAACTACTTTCATAGTAAAGACCACCCAATGAAACAGGAAATAACAGTTTGAAACTATTAACAAAGGATTTGGAAGTCTCGGAAGTTTTGAAAAGTTTTGAACTTTTTTTCTGTGAAAATCGAAACTGACTTTAGATCTGAATCACTAGTGCCCCCTACATCTGAATCGAGTTTTGAACCTTTTTTTTATTTATCAAACAGGCCTAGTGTTTATATGTACTGGTTATAATCAGGTTTGCTTATCAACATTCGTATTTGCCAAAACGAGTGATATATTTTGATGGGCAAATAAAATAGGTTTGTTTGCCTTTTCTTTAGTTTTTTTAATGGTTGAAAGTGACTTTTTCAGTTTGTACCTGGATGGTGAAAGCTGGATTCTAGGCATGCTAAAATTGAAACGGAAATCTAATTGATTCGTTAGAAATCCGTAATTAATGGGACTTTTGTTGTTTTACGGATCGCTGCCCCGAACCAGGAAGTGGACTTCCTTTTACGGTCGGTGAGGCCAACAATTTGCGTTAGGATCGTTAGAAATTCTTAATTATTAATTAATTAATTATTGTACTACTCACTTCTCCCGCTCATTTCCTTCCCGCCTTCATTCAGCTTCTTCTTTTCCCGCATTTATATGGGGAACTGGAAGTGACGCTGCTGCTAGGTAGAGGCAATGCATTCTGGAAAGTGATTCACACACACACACACACGCGCACGCTTCTCTCTCTCTCCAGGCTTCCCCCTCCTTATCTTCCCCGTTGCTCTGCTTCCATGCATGCCCAATTGCAGGGGCCTGCTTCACACACACACACACGCGCGCACGCTTTTCCTCTCTCACC
>JARBWK010000014.1:25153108-25190608 GCA_030556195.1 Anolis apletophallus | reverse complement strand
ATGCCATGTATCAACTGATTTCACTTGATATCTCAGAACCCAATATATGACATTTTGTTGTGTGCCTTTTCTGACCTACGGTTCTACTAAGATAACTCTATCAGGGTTTTTTCTTGGCAGAATGCATCAGATCAGATGGAAATTTAGATTTTTTATTAACTTCTAATGCAAGAGGAGACAAAACCCATAGATTCTGAGACTGATAGAAAGGACAAATAACAAGTCCAAGAGCAAATTAAGCTTGACCTCTCGTTATTTATTTATTTATTTATTCATTTATTTATTTACAGCATTTCTACCCCGTTCTTCTCAACCTTTTTGGGGGGACGGGGACGGGGGACGGGACACTCAGGGTGTTTTCTTGGCAGAATGCATTTAGAGAGGATTTGCCCTTGCCTTTCTCTGAGGATGCTCAAAGGCTCCCAGTGAGGTTCCTGGGTGAATGGGGATCCAAACCTTGGTCTCCAACACTACATAACTCCATGGACAACCATTTGTTGCTATTGTGCTTGGATTACAGGGAAACCAAAGCTGCCTTCTAGTGAGACCACTGGTCTATTTCTCTTATTATTGCCTACATAGTAACTGGTTCAAACCTGGGGGATTTCAGGCAGATGCATTTTCCAACCCAAGAGTGAACCTTTGGCATTCAAAGCATGTGCTCTACTACTGAGCTGTGGTCATTCATAAATGCACATGATCACTTCATGCTACAGGTAACAACATTGATGTCTACACTTGAATTGACTCTGATTTTACTGATTCTTTTCCTTACAGCTGTGTCAGAATATTATTGTGCAACAGCTCTTTACAGACCTTGAAGATTCAATAGACATACACAGTTTCTATTATTTTTTTCAAATGTTTCGTACCTGTTAACATTAAGAGCGCACATAACAAATTTCAGATGCTGCAGATTGAGTTAAAGTGAACAAATAGTTTGCATTTAGGCCCAATCTATACTGCCATCTAATCCAGATTATCTGCTTTGAATTGGATTATATGGCAGTGTAGACTCATACAATCCAGTTCAAAGCAGATATTCTGGATCTGGAAATTGGATTATATGACAGTGTAGATCCAGACTCAGTTAACTCCAGGAGAAAGACTGGAGAAGCAGGAGGAATCTTCTCCTTTCTCATAGTCTCAGGCAAAAGCAAACAGCTGCAGCTTCTCCTATCCTGTGTGTCTTTCCTCATGAATAACTTTTGCCATCTTGGCTGCACTATAATGTAGATTGGGCACACATATCCTAGTTTTCAATTGTGAAAAGTTGGACAGTATTCAAGAAAAGTCCCCCAGAGTGCACTGACTGAGCTGGAATATACAATGTAAGATGTTACCTGTAGCATCCTGGCCCCAAATTATTTGGGGAGTCATGTGTATATAAGTGTGCATATGCATGTATGTAGCCATGTTTCCCCGATGAGCTCCTCATCTTTAATAGCTAAGAGGCAGGCTAGTATAGTATCACAAACATATATACCTCTTCAGATTGCCCACTGCGAATTGAGAATTTTATTCAATATGTTTTGTTAAAAACATATTAGAATATGTCATTGTTTAAAACTGAATGTTTATGGGTTTTAACCAAATGTTAAAAATGCTACTGATATTTAATTCTGTTCAAATGTTTGTATATTTGTAAATTTTAAATTGTATTGAAATGCTTTTAATGTAAGTCGCTTTGAGTCTCCTTGTGGAGAGAAATACTTGGGTATAAATAAACATAACAAACAAACATAATAATGGTTTCAAAACAAATCAAATGGAAATTTAGATTTTTATAAATTTCTAATGCAAGAGGAGACAAAACCCATAGATTCTGAGACTGATAGAAAGGACAAATACGAGTCCAAGAGCAAATTAAGCTTGACCTCTCCTTATTTATTTATTTATTTATAGCATTTCTACCATGCCTTTCTCAACCGGGGGGATGGGGACAGGATGGGACTCAGGGCGGCTCCCTAGAAACCATAACAAATGAACCAAAGCTATTGTTTTTTGGACCCATCAGGAGATGACTTCTCTCACTGTAAAAGACAATAAGGTGACAATCCTGGGTTAAATTGAAGACAATGGGGAAAAAGGAAGACTGGATTATGGGTGGAGAGATTCAATTCCAGAAGCCCGGGCCCTGGTTTTCTAAGACCTGAACTGGATGGCGATGAGAAGGTCTCTTGGAGATCTGCTGCTTTCAAGTTGCCTGTTGGCTTATGGCAACTCCATGAATTTCATAAGATTTTCTTACTCAGAGATAGTTTTGCCAAGAGGTTGAAGCTTGTCTTGGTGGCCCATCGTTACAGGGACTACAATGGTAAAGAAAGGAACCCATTGCAGCAAATAACAATATTTTATCCAAATATAAATTGCAAATCTGTGGGGGATTAGATGTGGCTCAGTGTAAAACAAACATATAACCAGGAACCTGTGGTGTATTTCCTATGGATCGTATTGCTTCAGTAAGAATGAAAAAAAAATATCTGTAGCAGGTTTTGTGTGCAAAACAGAGTGGAAGGGGGCAAAAATCCCATGCCAGTTAATGTTAAATGAGTTATTTTATTACTGGATCTTGATCTCTTTTTTGTTAGAGTCTGCCTTGAGAGATGTTGAAATAGGAACACTAACGCCTGATATATGAGAGTGCCCTATAATGTTATATGTAGGCAATCTTCATGGGTCATTCTAGATTCCCTTTGAAATGTAATGCAGTAGTGATGTTATAAAACACTCGTGAATGCTGTTGTACTAATTTGTTGTACCTCTTTGAGTTTACCACATTGGAAATTAGCACTAGCTGGACGCTGTCCCGATTGTGCCACTAAAATATTCGTCCATAATCAAGTAATAAAAATAAATGCATAAATGTGTTTTTTGAGAATAGCTTTGAATTCTGTCTCAGCATTCAGGAGAAGGTTTTAATTAAAATAAGTAGGCTTGTGTATGAATAAAGGAGGTGGCAAACTTCATAAAATGTTAGGGTTATTTAATGATCAAATGCCTTTCTTTTCTTTGATTCATCAGCATTTGGTCATCTTGAAAAATGGCTCGTTTGGGCACACTTTCCTCTCTCCCCTTTCCCTTCCCTGGTTTTCTATTGTCTTCGCATGTATATTGATGCCCATCTGCTCCTAATGAAAAATACCTACATTTACAGCAGGCACACAAGTGTACCTTGGGATAAATGTATTATTTATAAAGACCCATCATCATCACACCCACCCCTCACAGTTACATTTTATGCTTCGTGTTGGTGTACTCCTGTGTCTTGTTGGCAACGCAATTAGTTGCACCATGGGAAGCTACCAGGTTCAAAGCCAGCCATGTAAAATCTATTTCACCCCTTATTAATATGTGGGCTTTAAAAAAAATAAAAGCCACCACCCAGCAAATAATGAACCACTGCTATCGGAAAAGGAAGGCATATGGGATACCAGTTCAGGTGTTGTTTTTATAATTAATTATATTTATATAAACACATGCAAAATACATATGTCCTCAATCAGAGGTTCGCTGTTAAATGTGCAGTCATAGGTCCTCCAGGTAAGAATATTTATCATGACAACAGAACTGGGATTTTAATATCTGTTACATTGGAAAAAAGTGACAAGTTTTAATTTTCAACTTTCCACAGAATTCTATGGAATGCTATAATTATACAATTGAAAGGCACCGAACTTTAATTCAGTGTAACCTCATGCTGAAGAAAAGGACTGGCAATGGCTGGATAGTCATCTGCCAGGGGTGCTGTGATTGTGCTTTCTCTGCATGGCCTTAGTGGTCTCGTTCAACTTTGTGATTCCTTCCTCACAGGCCCTATGTACACTGCCATACAACACATTTTGAAACTGCTGTAGCATGTCCTTGCTTGCTGTCTCTTCCCCTCCTTCCGTCCCATGGTGACTAAAGTAGGTGCAAATGCCTTTTACAGCTTGAACCCAGTTTGCAGCAATCCAGGAAAATAGAATGAAAGGTGAACGAGGGAGGAAATAAGAGAAAGCAACTGAAAAAAAATGGAAAGACAGATGATTCACCTGGATTGCCCCAGCCAAACTGAGACCATTGTGGTCTATGCATACCGTCTCCTTCTGTGTTTTTAATATATTTTATTTTTTATGCACAATATTTCAGTCATTATTATGATTGTTAGAGTATTTTAAAGGAAACCCTTAAATTACTCGGGGTCTCAATTTATCTGGACATTTGTCATATTTTTGTGAAAGAAGCTGAGACACATTGGTGTGTGTATATGCCATCAAGTTTATTTATTTTATTTATTTGTTAGATTTATTGGCTTCCACTCCCAGCCAGCTCGGGGCGGCTTACATCAAGCACCACAATAAAACAACAAATCTACAACAGCAATAAAACCACAAGAATAAAACAATTCCTAAGAGATAACACAAGTCCTAGGAGGTAGCACATTACAGCTCAAATGACTGACTTGCAGGCCTTCCGAAAAGCCAACAGATTGCGCAAGGCTCGAACCTAGTGCATTCCAGAGAACTGGAGCGATGATGGAGAACGCCCTTCTCCGTGTTGACGTTAGGTGGTATTGTTTGACATTGGGCACGGCTAGAAGATTCCACTCTTCGGATCTAAGTGTTCTCATGGGACAGTATGGGGTTAGGCAGTCCCTCAGGTACACTGGCCCCAGACCATACAAAGCCTTGAAAGTCAAGACTAACATTTTAAAGGTGATCCGGTACTCAATAGGAAGCCAGTGCAGTTCCCGCAGAATTGGTGTAATGTGGCAGCTCGCATAAGTTGCTTATGGTGATCTCATGAATTTCATACTGTTTTCTTAGGCAAAGAATAGTCAGAAGTTTTGCTAATTCCTTCCATTGAAATATATTCCACAGCAAGTGATATTTGTTGGGGACCCTCTTATCCAAGTACTAACCATAACTGACCCAGGCTAGCTTCCAAGAACAGATGGGAAATTGCGCCTTTAGGGTATTTAAGTCCTCAGACACCTCAGTACCATTGCTTTGCATCTTGTGCTCCTTCCACACAGATGAATAAAATCCCACATTATCTACTTTGAATATATGGCAGTATGGACTCAGATAACCCAGTTCAAAGTGGGATTTTCTGCCTTGATATTCTGGGTTATATGGCTCTGTGGAAGGACTCTTGGTCAAGAGATAAAAGTGACACCGCTATTGTTTATACTTGCAATAGAAATATTTTAAGGAAATTATACCAAGATGAAGATCTAACAGGAATACAAGTGAAAAGCCAAAAATACAAAATGACATAATCCTAATGTTGGCAGACCAACAGAAGGAATTTCCTAAAATGATGCACCAGGTTAACCAATTTAAACTAGTTGCTGGACTCTCGATCAATTTACACAAAACAAAAATATTAGTGGCAAAGCTAAATAACAAAGGAAAAGAAGAACTAAGACAAAAAACAGGAATTGAAACAGCCTTCCAAGCAAAAATATTTATGAATAAACATGAATAATAAGGATTGATATAAAAATAACTATGAAAAAACCTGGAATGAAATTTTTAAAGTGTTGAAAAAAATGGATGAATTTGTAGATCTCTCTTCTAGGAGGGATAGCTACAATAAAAATGAACATCTTACCCAAACTATGCATTTTGTTCCAAAATATCCCAATTGATATTAAGAAAAAAGAATATAAGAACTGGAATGCTGAACTTACAAGATTTATTTGGCGAGGAAAGAGATAAAAGTGGGATACAAATAAATAGAAGAGGAGGAAGAAATGGAAACACCTATTTTGGAAGCATGACCCCTTCAGAAAGAAATAAAGCAATGTAGTCTAAAAATCAGGGAGATGTAAAAGTTTCTTAAGAATTAGAATAATGCCGGTGACAGTGATGCAATTGTATGTAAATTGCCTCAGTTGAGTAGTTTGCCAAACCCATCAATCCGCTCTGGGTTAAGGCAGAAGGGCTGGTGAATTTTTTGCACTTAATTGCCCTACTCTTGTAATAATAGCCTGTGGTCACAATCTGTGCTTTACGTTTGTGCATCAAGGATCCCTGGCAGATCAGAGGTGCTGTGCTGGAATGAAGAATCGGCCAGACACAGACACAAGACCAACTGAACATAAACCAGATGGGGCAAAGCATTTACAGTGGATTACAGTTTTTGAAGTTTGGATCTTTGGGAATATTTATCTTAAAAAGCTTGTTGCATCTCCCAGGTTTTAAAAAAGACTCTAAAGACAGCTCATCGGATTTGATATAAAATACAATATAAATGTAAAAATGCAAGCATCACACTTTATTTATTTATTAACTTTATTTATACCCCGCACCCATCTCCCCAAGGGGACTTGGGGTGGCTTACATGAGGCCAAGCCCAATAACACATAATAACAAAACAATAGCAATTATAAAAACAATACAATCAATAAAACTCAAACACATGCAATAACAGACAATTTAAAACCATTTTGGGTGGGCCAAATGTGAATGTTAATTTTTTTAAAATAAATAAACACGGTGCAGATAGAGGTAGTTGCATATAGTCGGAAGGCTTCAAGGATACTATGGGGTAGACATACCACATGTAAGTAAGGTCTCTCCAGATGATCGGAGAGATCGCCTCGGTTCGTTAACACAGGTAGGCGGGTTCCAAACCATTCAGGGCTTTGTAGGTAAGAACTTGTACCTTGAATTGGGACCGGAAGATGACCAGCAGCCAATGGAGCTCCTTAAACAGGGGGGTTGACACTTGAAAACATACAGGACAATGGTTGCCATCTTGTTTGTTTGTGTGAACTACAGTGGATCCATTCAGACTGTTGTTGAGTAGCCAACACTTAGATAAAGTAAAGGTTTCCCCTTGACATTAAGACTAGTTGTGTCAGATTCTGGGGGTGGTGCTCATCTCAATTTCTCAGCTGAAAAGCCAGCATTGTCCGTAGATGCCTCCATGGAGCTCTTTTACCTTCCTGCTGGAGCGGTACCCATTGATCTACTCACATTTGCATGCTTTCTAAGTGCTAGGTTGGCAGTAGCTGGGACTAACAATGGGTCATCAAGTTCAGTAGCTCAGCGGTATAACTCATTGCACCACCGGGGGCTCCTGGATAAATCACATTAATTAAATGGGCGAGGATTTAGGCCCCCATTTAGCAAAAGCTAAATGGCTGTGTCAAAAGTAATAGGTCTTCATCTGAAAGTCTAATGGCCATTAAATTTGCACCAAGAAAACTTCTGGAGAGCATTCTGTGGAAATTCTAGTAACAAAATAAATGTATACCAATGACTTTTGTATCAGAGTAACTTTCATGAGGGAAAGGGTCCTTGAGGATATGGAAAAGAGGTGTAGCTTTCCAGTTATATCCAAACATTTAAAATAATTGATAGTAAAACACATTATTTTTATTAAATCTTTCATAAGGATATTATATCTTATATATGTTCGATCATCTTGTGATATGTGTCAGACTTTTCCCCCAAAGAGAGAAAAGTAAAAAAGTACAATGAAGGCTGTGAATGATGTATTAAGATATTCAACAATCTTAACAACCATCTTTGTTCTTTTCTATCATTTCCTGCAAATATAAAGGATGAAAGATCTAGCACTTCAAAATTGGTAGCGTCCGTAATACATAGATGATCAAATTCTGTATTGCAAATAAATAGGGGAGCAGCTGAGGCCATGGGAAATAAAGGAAGAGGTTCAGCCCTGAAAGAGACTCTGTTATATACTCAAAGCTGGGAAGTTATTTATAACATTTTTGCATACATTTTTCCAGTAATGAATTGGATCAGTGCTATGTGTTTGTCTGTAATAGCCCTAGCTGTAATTTACTATTTGTGTTTGATTTCACTATGCTATTTTATATTGTTTATTGTATTTGTTATTTAACATATTTTGTTATGATGTATTTTTTGCTGTTTCTGTGTCTAATTATGTTGTATTATTTTTGGGCTTGGCCTCATGTTAGCTGCCCCAAGTCCCCTTTGGGGAGATGGTGGTGGGTCATAAATAAAGTTTATTTATTTATTTATTTATTTTTCAAGGTAACAGCTTTGTTTCTTATTACTGTATGTGTTCTCATTACTGGATGGGTTCTTACTCAGTCTGAACAATGGGAAAGTAGGGTTCTGCTAGCTGGGAACAGGACACAGCAAAAAGGAGGCAGGCAAGAGAAGACACACAGAAATAATAATAATAATAAACTTTATTGGTACCTTGCCCCATCTCCCCAATGGGGACTCGGGGCGGCTCACACGAGGCCAAGCCCAAACAGCAAATTACAATAAAATAAAATCAAACATTAGCAATAAACAGAAGAAAAAGAAGAAAATACATACATATACATAAAAACAATATACAAAGAAATATCTAAAATCACAAAGATAGGGCGGTCCGCAGGCCCACATATAAAGTGTAAAAACTCAGGGCGAGATAAGCGGAATAGCATCCTTTACAGGGAAAAAGCATCCTTTATGGGGAAGGGGGGATGGACTCCAAGAACGGGGCATTGAGGAGAGCATTGGTAGAAATTAAATAACTACTCTCTGAAGGCAAAGCAGAAAAACCAGGTTTTCAGTTCTTTTTAAAGGTCTCCAGAGTGCAGGCTTTCCTAACCATTGACCACAGCTGCACTTGAGATTAAACTTTGTTGGAAACTAAAAATAAAACCTTTCAAAATGTGTCTGCCTCCCAGTCTCTTGACCAAATGAAGGAAGCTGGTATTGCTGCCAACATGAGGGAAAAAAGTCAATTGTGAGTGTATTATGTGTGTGTGTGTGTGTTGAGCCCTCATGGCTTTGCTGGTATCTCCAAACAGTGGCACTGCAGAAGAGAAGGCTGAGAGGAGACATGATGGCCATGTATAAATATGCGAGGGTAAGTCATCGGGAGGAGGGAGCAAGCTTGTTTTCTGCTGCCCTGGAAGACTAGGACACTACAGGAAAGAAAGGAGATTCTACCTGAACATCAGGAAGAACTTTCTAACTGTGAGAGCTGTTCAGCAATGGAACTCCCTGCCCCAGAGTGTGGTGGAGGCTCCTTCTTTGGAGGCTTTTAAGCAGAGGCTGGATGGCCATCTGTGGGAGGTGCTTTGAATGTGATTTTCATGCTTCTTGGCAGGACTGGATGGCCCATGAGGTTTGTTCCAACTCTATGAGTCTATGGGTCTTCCACACAGACATATAACCCAGAATATCAAAACAGAAAATCCCACAATATCTCTTTGAACTGTAGTTCAAAGCAGAAAATATGGGATTTTATTCAGCTGTGTGGAAGGGGCCAAAGATTCTATGATTTGCATTTCAAACTGGATGTGGTGTTAGGGAAATCTGCATTGTCTGTTACGTTTGAAATTAGGACACCTAGAGATGGTAGTGGGAACTAAAGAACATTTCCCTGTTTTTTCCCAATGAGATAATCGAAAACAGCAACAGGTATAGTAACAGTCAAAGACATGCTGTGCTGGTTTAGATCAATGTGCAACAGAATCCTGTAGCATCTTTGAGGCTAACTGAGAGAAAGACTTTTGTAGCATTAACTTTCCTCAACTTAGATGCAAAATGTGGAAACATGTTAGTAATAAAGAAAAAAACAGCAGGTTACATCTGGACTGCAATACCAGTAATAGGTAGCCTGTTGGGTAATCAGAAGGATGAGTAAAATAACTAGTCTTTGGAAAAATGGTATTCTGGACTCAATGAGCTGATGTTAGGTTAGTTTGATAGATGATATTGGCTCACAGCTGAGACCTTTAATGCAGTCTTTTACTTTTACATACCTAACTACTATTTTCCTTCTTACATTGTCTCCTAAACGTAAACAGGAACTCACTCTTACCTTATATGAGGTGTTCAGTGTGTTGCAGGTGAAAGTGAGCACTTGGCGTTGTGCGGTGTCTTATATTTACAGAAACAATCGGAGCTGAAAGAAACCTGACAACAACTTTCAGCTGATGGTTTCTGAAAGCTCAGTGTTCAACAGCCCTCAACATTTCCAATCTCTTCCTTGTGGCACATAAGAAGGTGCACGCTAGCCAACTGAACAAAGCTTAGTGGGAGAAAAGCGTGTGAAGGGCCTCTTAATGCACAGGCTTCAGATGGAGGGAAAAAAGCTCCTGAGCTGTGAAGTTTTTGCTTCAGTCTTTCACATTTTTTTCTTTTTCTTTTTCTGAAAATGGACAGGGTTGATGGTGGCATGAGTGGTGAAATTATTTGAAGGAGGGATTCTTTTGCAATTTCGTTTAGTGATGGTATACTCAATATATTCTTGTTTTCATTAATGAGTTGTGTTTTTTCAGGCGAATTTACACTTAGGTATATCCATATATTCAAAATGTGCTCTCTCAAAATATGCATTCCTAGATATTTCATCTCAGAAAGTAGATTTCAAATACAACAAATAGATTTTTAAATGCCTTGTTTTCAAGCAACAAATTGTATTGTGACATTTGGAATATATAAAGACTGATGAATGACTAAATCTGTAATCTGCACATTTCTCCTGGAGATTTGGAGCAGGTCAGTTTGTGTCATTTTTTTTCCAAGAACCAGATATCTCTGGAATCCCTAGGTTGCGATACCTATGTTTGCCCTCCCACCAAAGCTTAGAAGAAAAGTCAATTTTAGTTTCTGTGTGAAAGTAGGGAGTAAAATGAAGGTTGGGATACTATAGGATTTTGTCTTGGATGGGGAACAGTTAGACATTATGTAATAAATGTGTTTGGTGTGACAATAGAAAGATTCTCTCTTCTATAAGTAGGGTAGAAACAACTGGTTTAATCCTCCTGGGCTATTGCCTTCAGGGAGAATTATCTCGTGACTTTTGTCTATGCAACTAGAAATTGTGACTTTTTTTAAAAAAAGAGGACCTTTCTGTCCTTTTAAAGCTAACACATTTTGAGAAAAACATTTTCAGATAATTATCTTACAACTAGCCATGTTCATCTTTGATATCTCCAGTCCTTGCTCTTGAAACCTACCTTAAGCAAACTTGATAAGGTAGGATAATTAGAAGGAGTAACTGAGGACCCCTATGTGAGCACATAGTAACTTTCTCTCTGAGATCTGACCCATGAACAGTGTAAGAATGGCTTTACTTATATCACTGGCTGTGCTTGTCAGAATACTTAAGAATATAATCAGTGGCGCATAGTGGTCAGTTCCTTTTGTTAATTGTTATCCAACTTGGTAGTTGTCCAGCTTGTTGTTTTTTGAAATGGCATTCCTGCATCCCACCGTACAAAATATCAGAAGTTGTCCAATATCAGAGTTTTGCTTAGAAGTTCATTCTTTTGCCCTCTCTGCTCCATCTTGGCAATGTTAAGAGAGTATCTTTTTCAGAATTGGCAGGTTTCCTTTTTTCTGACTACAATTCCCACCTGCAATATGCAGCTGGTAGCTGGAAGTGAAAACCCACTGTTCCTTTCCCATGTCCTAATATCAA
This sequence comes from Anolis apletophallus, assembly GCA_030556195.1. Taxonomy (NCBI): domain Eukaryota; kingdom Metazoa; phylum Chordata; class Lepidosauria; order Squamata; family Anolidae; genus Anolis; species Anolis apletophallus. Next base: position 25,179,196 of record JARBWK010000014.1, on the reverse strand, counting down.
CAGTTCTCCTGCTTATCCAAACTTTGCTTATCCAAATGTGTTGGAAGTGAACTGGCACTTAGAACTACAGTGTGTGAGCCAAGGCATTGAGCTGAAAGTTCCTGATGCTAGGAGTCAAGACAGGCATGGCTCACTACCAGTTTGGTTTTATATATTGAAAACTATATATATTAAGGAAAGTAGATTGTATAGAATACCATATTTGTGGGGAGGGGGGCTTTTGGGTATACGTCATTTGTGGGGAGGGGGGCTTTTGGGTATACGTTTTTTATCTGTTTATTGATGTTTTATTGATTTTATGCTGTAAACCGCTCTGGGCTCCAGAGAGAGCGGTCTACCAAATCGAATTTATAAATAAATATAAATATAAATATTATATTAACTCTTATCAGGAACTGTTTGTGTTGCTCTTGAAAGTCAAGCTTAAGTAGGCTTGTCCATACCCTAGAAAGCATTACAGGAGACACTTTACGAATGAACATTGGGATCGTGCTTTTTAATGTATCTATACTACTTCCCTAAAAAGGTTGTCATTACCTTTCATGAGAAATAGTTCCCCCCCCCAATATTTTCCTTGCAGAATTTCAAAGTGTATGTTCTATTAACCATTGAAGAGAATCAGTTATCTATAGCCAATAGCATATTTATGTAGACTTTTCCCTACCATTTCTTCCCACATCCAGTACATGTTTTAAGTGCAATATCCACATTACGATGTGCTCCCTAGTGGTTAAGGGCGTGGGAAGGAGAGAAGGAGAAAAAGAGCCTGAGACAATTAGAGAAGGGATGAAATGACCACAACTTTATTGATTACAGTTTGGTAGGGTTTGTAAGACATGTTGGATGATAGTCCTTCCTGCCTGCTGGAAAATCAGCTTGGTCCCACTGGACTCTTAATCTCTGGGTGTTTCCTCCTCTCAAACCAGGAAGTGAGGCCAAGAGCCAGCCCTTGATCCCCACTTTCAAACTCTGTTTTTTTGGAGATGATCAGACTTACAGCTTCCATCAGAAATGGATCCAGACAAATGCTAACAATGCTAACAATGCCTCTGATGACGATAAGAGAAAAACACAATGCATTAATATTTTGAAAAGATGATTGCCTTGAGGGGGGTAAAAACTTTAAACATTGCTGGGCGGCAATGCTTCCCCCGTGGGATAGGTAAGGGGCAATGCAGGGCGATGGGTTTCTTATGCTTCCCACCAGATTTCATATGATGCATGGTGAATCCCCCCGCTATTGCCGACAATTTTGACTTAAATGTGATGAGATCCAAAGCCAGATAAACAAAGTAGGAAAGCAGGGGGGAATCAGACACCCCAAAGGGGTGAGGTGGCCAGACTGAAGGCAAACATGTCCTCTGAGACCTGGCCTCCAGTCTCCAGTTGGCCATTCTGATGGTCTGGCAGGGTTTCTTAAGGTGAAGTATCTTCACTGCATCCAAACCTGCCTGTCACAAACTAGAGATTCTTGGGTAAGCGAGGGCCCAACCAAGGTGATAGGATTGTAGGGATTTTTCCAGAATAGGAGCTGTCACCCACATCTATCTAATATCATTTGACAACTCCTTAAGAATTGGTCATCTGGTTGCTAAACATATGTGGCACATATTTTACGTACTCTGTAATTGGCCTTTTACAATGATCTAGGTCCAGATAGAGTTCCAGTGATCCTTTCTGAATCCAAGAATTGCAGTGTTTCATAAGAAGTTCAGTAACTACAGCGCGAGAGAAATATCATTACTGTTTTATCATTCTGTTCGCTGAGCTCAAATAGAATTATCATGTGAATTGTTTCCCCTCGCCTCCCGTCCCCTTGAGATCGCAGCTCTGTTATCCTTTAAACTTGTTTCAACCATGCCACAAATTTAGGCTGTCTTTCCCAACAAAGGTCACAGTGTGACCACCAGCCATTAATAGTCATCTGTCTGAACGAAACGCTTTAGTCCCATCTGTAACCCATTCTGATGCAAGTGTAAATCTCATATAGACAAATATGTTTTTCAGACTGGATTTACATACATTTTATGGATTAGAATTAGGCAGTATGCTTTTATTATAGTCCGGGGCTAACTAGGTTAAAGGGTTTGCCTTAAACATTCATACAGACATTACTTTTGAAAAGACTTTTCCCCCCCTTTTGCATCTTTTCCCACAAATTAAAAACAAGCTCCCGCCACATAACATCAAAGGGGAAAAAGGGTGTTAAAACAATCATTTTGAAGCAGTACATAGGCCTTGGTGTTCACAAGTTTTAAGGATTTGGAGCCTCTTTTTGGCTTTGTGAAATTAAAAGGTTAGCTATGAATAACCACAATCATATCTTTTCTTTTGTCCATATTTAATTCAAATGAGATTGCTCCATATTGACTTCTAATGCTAAAAGGCCACCCATCATGGAATCCCTGCAGCCAATGAAGCAAGCAAGTGAATGCTTTCTTAAATGATGCTAATCAGTCTAGAGAGGCTTGCCCTCTATCCCCATCAGTATTCCGTAATTCAGATGTGCTGATAACCTGAAATTGAATGTGTCAGTATGCAGACATGTGAAGAAAAAAGGAAACTAGGAGGCAAAAGAGACAGCTATAGAGACAATGTCTATTTGTGATTTCTCCCCCCTTTTCAGAATAGAGATGGAAAAAAAGGAGCATTGCAAGTTGCTCTCAAAATTTTTATTGCAAGCTTTAAGGAGATGTGTTAAATGAATAAATACGCTAGACACTTCATTTCCATAAACTGCCTGGCAAATAATAATGAAGATTTCTTTTTTAAAAAACACACTGAAATACATTTTTAAATGCAAGATCTTTATGTTTGTAGAACTCACTGTTCAGATATTAGCATTTGAAGCTAAAATTCTGAAGGCAATAATATTGCCATTGTGATGAGGAGTGGAGGTCTCCGCTATGTCTCCAGCTATCTGTATTAAAACTGTATTTATCAAAGTGTTGATCCAGATCATTTAAATATGATGTCGTGTTGGGTATTACGGACTTCAGGGAAAACAACAGATGTAATGATTTGTTGTTTTCAAATGTTGACTGACTCTGCATGTATGTGCATACATTGGGGAAATTCTATTCAATAAATGTGTTGTTATGACTTTCTTTCTTTCTCAGATTTACGTCTCATCTTCTCTCCAAGAAGTCTAGAATGATGTAAAATGGGCAAGATCATCACATCCACACTTTGAGGTAGGCTGACAAAAAATATTCATCTTATACAAGTAGTTCTCAAGAAGATGTTTTGGCCTTCAACGCCCAGAAATCCTAACAGCTGATAAACTGGCTGGGATTTCTGAAAGTTGTAGGCCAAAACACTGGGGACCCATAGGTTGAGAAGCATTGTCCTAGACCAAGGACGGGCATGTATTTAGGTGTCTTTGGTTCAACAGTATGTATGTGTTTGTGTAGTCTACAGTTGCATAAAGCATGGTTGATTTTTGGAAGTGCAGAAATATCACGGTAACTTCCAATGATATCATTAGTATAACTGTAATAGCTATTGTGATATCCAACTGGCATGTTATGCAGTCTTCTTGGAGATAAGCATTTAATCCCAACCCATTCAGTTCTTCTTCTATGAAATGATTTTGCACTCTAGTAAGTACATAGTACATGGAGTCCACAAGACAGAGATCCTTCTCAATCGCAGCCCCAATCTTGTGGAACTCCCTACCGCCAAACCAGAGAGCCACTCCTGATCTACATACATTTTTAGGGGCATTTAAGACATGGCTCTTCAGAAGAGCCTATGTTTGTTAAGTAACAAGCTGTGACTATGTAACCTGTTTATTTTAATTGTGTAAGTCACCCAGAGCACCTTTGGTGGAAGGCGACTCATAAGAAATAAAGTTGATTGATTGATTGATTGATAGTGCCGCTTCATGTTGTCTATCCATTAGAAAGATAATATTTAAGGTTCTTATGTGTATGCAATTAACGAATATTGTGAAAACTGTAATCACCAGCAGTTATCCATAGCTGGTATCCAGAACAACTTAACAAAAGCAATAGTTCCATCACTATTCAATAGGTCTATAATGCAGATCCAGTACTTAAGTCCTTAAAATATGGAATTTGAAACCACAACAAATTGTTTTGTATCTGCATATACTTTAGCATCACACATGTGTTGGTTTTATGAGGACAAATGAGTGTGATGGCTATCGATGACTATAGTGCAGCAATTTAAGATTTTATCAAATTCACGACCTGTTTGACGTCAAAGATGGCACCCATATTAGCTGCCATCAAAGCAATTTATTAGCTAAAGAGAATGAAAACCAATATGAAAGAGTACGTATTAGAAGCAAAGCAGAAGCTTGCTGTAGGAAACATGAGGGATACTCTTGAGCATTCATATTATTCTAAACAATTAATACAACTTGCATTTCTACTTTGATAGAACCCTTGCCTTGTAGCTCATGGTAGTTAATCTAGCTCTGCTTAAATAGGGGTTTTTTTCCCCTTTTTTTCATATTATGCCGAGGGTGAGGAGCTCCACTTTCTTCACTTTTCCATCTATAGCAAAGGAGATGTCAATAATACATTAAAATAAATTAATAGCTTTCATTGACATGTCCAGGAAGATAATGCTGGTGGATTTTTTTCCTTCTCACCCATTAGACACTTCCAATACAAATGCATGTGATGGAGAGATTATGGCGATAAGTCAGTAAGTTTCATGGTTAAAGACAGGAGCAGATTTGTTCCCCGTCACTTCTGTCAGAGGCATTATTTTAAGTGTCCTGGCCATTTTAAACACTGCAGTTCAAACTGCCAAATGGGGCAGTATGGTTAGACAGTCTTAAACGCACAAATGTAAAACGACTGAGCGCATCCCACATAAAGGTACAGGAAGGAGTCCGCATATGCTGATGGGATCATTGGGGAGCTCTTAATGTGTCTGCTTGTTTAGTAAGAGCATGAACTTGTTTCCTTACCTTTGGGGAAGTAGGGATGAACATTAATCTCTCAAAATATAAATTATACCGATGAAAGGCATAAAGTGAGCACAATGGAAATGTAAGGTTCTTATCTCACCATGTGACTGAACACTTGGACTCATTAAATATAATGTCATTGATTGGCTTGTGCAACAAATATAGTCTGAAGGTTTGAATATATTTGCTTATATTGACACAGAGAGACAATGCACGGAGCCAGGGCTCTGTTGATGTGTGATTGCTTCCTGTCGTTCAGATCTAAAATGCCTTTTTACACATTCTTTTTAATTAAACTGATTTGACTTGATTATTTCCTACACACGTATTGGCACGCACATCTATATGCTTGCGTGTGTATTTGTGTTCATGCACATACACAAACACATATAGAGATACTGCATTGATAAAGAAAGAACTCTGGTTAAATAATCCACTTTTGTCTGACAACAGAATCGGTTATAGAGGTGCAAATATGCAGAAAGCTATTTGGAAATGCATCCTCGTAGTTGTCAGGTTTTATTATGCAGGAAGGTGTCATGTTTGTTACGACGCTGAGTGCAGATGGCAGAGTGGAAGAAATGGATCACTAATTTTAACAATGATTAATGAACAGAGATAGAAAATGAATTACATTGGACTATCGGAGGCAAGGAATATTTTTGAGAAAATTTTGACTCATCTGCTCTGCTGTTCTCTGTAAATTATTTTCTGAAATTCTATATGTTGTCAACAGTTGACTGCATTTTCCATTACTGTCTATTTCTGTTCTTAAGTACTTTTGTGTTATTAGAGATACATAATTTCAAAATACCAATACATTCCTGATTACTTAGAGAAAATATATGTAAGACTATGAATGTTGCAAAGACCTCGGCCATAAATATCCTGTTTCATAATAATCTTCCTCTCTTCCTTCCTTCCTTCCTTCCTTTCTTTCTCATTTCATCACAACATTAAGAATGTTTGCTGTGAAAAAAAGAAATAGATGTAGGAAAGATAAAATTATTCAGAGTGGTGATGAAGATAAATAGCAATGCAAAAGTTAGGAAGTGTATATGGTTTTACTGCAGGGTTGATTGCATCATCTGCCCATAGCCTTACATGCATACCTCTGCTTTTGTCCATATAGGTAAATCAATTGAACATGGAACTTGTTCACACAACATAATTATATTGTTATGATTCCATTCTCATACCTTCCAATGGTCCTGATTTGGCTGGGAAAGTCCCAATTAATCCTTTCATTTCAATCTTCCCCTCCCTTTGTCATAATCTTACTTGAACTGCAGATGAAAAGTGCAAAAGTAGTTTGCCCTTAGTTAACTCAGAAAAGAGGAAAGGGAGAAGGCTTAAAGGTTTCCCCTTGACATTAAGTCTCATCAAGTTCGACTCTGGTGGGGTGGTGCTCATCTCCTTTTCTAAGCTGAAGACCCAGCATTGTCCATAGACACCTTCAAGGTCATGTGGCCAGCATGACTGCATGGAACACCATTACCTTGCCACTGAAGTGGTACCTATTCAGCTACTCACAAATGCTTGTTTTTGAACTGCTAGGTTGGCAGAATCTAGGGCTAACAATGGGAGCTCATCCCATTCCGTGGATTCAAAATGCCGACCGTCCAGTCAGCAAGTTTTGCAGCTTAGCGGTTTAACCCACTGTGCCATCGCAGCCCCAAAACCCCCCTATAGATCACAGGATTCTGTAGAGTGGAGCCATGACAGTTAAAGTGACATCATAATACTGTAATTGCATAATGTGGAATGGTCCCTCCATTGTTATGAATAGCGACTGCCTCCCTCCTGTATTCTACTTGTAACTGAAAGCAGCTGGTTTTTGACAGCCACTGTTCTGTTGCAGTCAAAAAAAACATGGAGGCTTAGCCCTTGTTGTTATGGCCAACCAAACAAGCCAGACCAGCCAGATTATCCGAAGGGAACCGACCAAATCCAATCCATGTGCAAGCCTAGTAGTTATGTTTATGGACATGACTTCTTTAACAGAAAATGTGGTACCAAATCACATGGATTGAAGATAAGTTCCTTTACCACCAAAACAATTGGGAGAAACAATTCACCAAAACTAACAGTACATGCATGGAAAATGAAGCAACCTGATAAAGTAAGACTTACATATGAGGGTGGGTCAATAAGTCCACGACTTTTTGAATTTCCTGCCTCTTAACTGAAAGGCCAACACTGCTCCTGTCAACAGGCATCTGTCAGTTGACTCCTGTCAAAATTTGAACAAGCTGCGTCATTTAGTTTGTGTTTGACAGCCATTGATAGCAAACTACCGCACGATTTGAGGAGAAAATGGAAAAAAGTGAATTTCATGTGCTCATTAAGCATTATTTTTTGCGGAAAAAACCATCACTCAAACCAAGGCTAAGCTTGATAAATACTATGGGGACTCTGCACCATCAATTTCAATGGTAAAAAAGTGATTTACTGAATTTTGTTGTGGCCATGCAAGCACGGAAGATGCCAAATGTTCTGGACACCCAGTTGAGGTCTCTACACCTGAAACAATTGTAAAAATTCACAATATGGTGTTGGCTGATCGGAGATTGAAAGTGCGAGAGATTGTGGAAGCCATAGGCATCTCACTTGGGTATGAGAAAGCTTTCCGTAAGATGGGTGCTGCGTTTGCTCACAATGCAGGACAATGCAAGGGTGCACACATATGCAGTTTCCATGACAACAATCCATGAATTGGGATATGAATTGCTCCCTCATCCGCCTTATTCTCCAGATTTAGCCCCGAGTGACTATTTCTTGTTTCCAAACCTGAAGAAATGGCTTGGCGGAAAGAGATTTGACTCCAACAATGAAATCATCTCACAAACAAATACCTATTTTGATGACCTCAACAAATCTTATTTTTTGGAGGAGATAAAAAAATTGGAGAAACGTTGGACAAAGTGTATAGAGCTCAAAGGAGACTACGTTGAAAAATAAAATGATTTTTTATCCAAAAACCTGTGTTTCATTCAAAAAGTCACGGACTTATTGTTCCGCCCTCGTAATTCGATTAAAAAAAAGATTTTGAACCTTTTGTAAACCATTTGGAAACTTCTTCTGAAATGCCTCCAGAGATTATATTTTCTTTTTTTGCCATTGTTGTATTCTGAGAGTGTGAGTGTGCCTGGACTATTGGGTTTCCATTACCAAGTGGGAATTCAAACCTTGTTCCCCAGAGTATGGTCCAATGCTCAATCACTGGCTCTGAGTCACTTGTGGTTGGTTTATATTTATACCTTGAGAACGTAACAGTAGAATTCGTCATTCTAATCTTTAGAACATATTACAGTAGACTCTTTAATTCCCTCCTCATCCTTCAGTTCTGGGCATAGAGACATAGATTGATCTGAAGTTTATTGCTACTGTAGTTTGAAATAGAAGATGGGACTGTGATTTCTTTTTAAAATTCTCTTTATGTGGCTGCCTCAGGATTGCTAAAACAAATGCTGGAGAAAAATTTAAACATCTTTATGAATGATTCGGTGTCTCGTATTTTGCATGCAATTATGGTCCTGATGGGAACATATTTTAGAAAAACAACTACGGGAACAATATGAATCCTGCTCAGGTTACATAGCATATGCTAAACACTGAGAAAACATACACAGTGCTTTGGTGAACAAGGTAGGGAAATGCTCTAGGGAGCCAATTTAGAATGTGACTTAAGGCAAGCATTGCTTTTTTGTGTCTGTTTCTTTTGGCAAACAGATAAAATAGAAGCATTACTTGGCTTTCCCGTGTAAGAGCCAGAGGTGGTCCGTTTGGGGACGATTTCGACATAGAATGAACATGCAAGTGGCTGAAATGCCATAGGATTCCCTTTATTTAATTATTTATTTATTAAATAAATTGTCTTTCTGGTATATGAAGCATGTTGTATCTCATGTCTGATAATGGTATAGGTACATGACTTATTCCAAATCATCCCAAGTTGAGATCTGAGAAGGTTCTTCAAGGTGAAGATTCTAAGCACTGGGGCATACGTACTGCTCTATCACCTGAGCTAACCCAGTGCCCAATTCTTGGTGAGGACAGAGTTGGAAACTCACAACAAAAGGTGTAACAAAAAAGGAATGTAATTGTATTGCTGATCAAGACCTTAACTCCTCCCAGGGGCTGACTAATCAACCAATATTTGAAGGAACAGATGGAAGCTCAGAACTTAACTGGGATTCTCTTGATTACTTTGAAAGAAATCTTCTTTCTGGCCTCTCTTCTATTGGGATTTGTCTTCTGTTAACACCTCCTATTAATTTTTTTCTTCTTCTTTAAACTTCAGACTTGGGTTCTTAAAACTGCAAACTTTCTTCTCCAAGTCTTGAACTTATTTTCTTCAACTTTTAGCTTTATAAACTTTTACTTCTTCAATTAAGTTTCCTAAACCTTTAACGTAAAAAATGTTGCAGCCTCGAGACTCTTAGGTACCCTTAGATTAACTAGCTGGTTGCAAAGGAACTGGTAAGGAGGGCTGCAATCTCCACCTCTGGGGGTGGTTTTTTTTTTAAGGGACAGGGTTTAATTAAGGTTCCCTCTCACAAAAAACTATACAAAAACAGAACCCATTCTAACTAAGGGGGCAACTGAGGCTTAATAAAGAAAATAAAAGCCTCTGTGAGGGTATGACACATACAACTCATTCACACAATTCAAAACAGAAGTGTAACAACTAACAGGATCATGTGGTGGATTCCTAGTCAAATCTTGGCATCAGAACCACAGTTCATTTCCTACTGCTAGCACCGTCAGTAGAGTAGCTTTTTTCCATCTTGTGCTCTATGTTTTGTGCTGTTCCTCTGGCGCTGAGCCAGTAGCATGTGAGCCGCCGCGAGCCCCTGGGAGTCGGCGGCGCAGAAATCGCAATAAATAAATAAAAATAAATAAAATAAATCTTCAACAGGCGAGGAAGCTGACTTACATGCAAATGAACAAAGACTTGTTTGGAAGACAGGCCATGTTGAATGAAGTTAATTTTGAAAAAAGTAACTATTTTCAACTTGAGACATTAAAGTAAAGTCTCCCTCCCTCCCCCTCCCCCCTCTCTCTCTCTTCTCTGAATCCACTTACACCAAGGACTTATAGTGTTATTATTCCACTTGAACAACCATGGTTTCAAGATTCTATGGTCTTGAACAATTACAGGCCAATCTCCAACCTCCCTTTTTTGGACAAGGTGCTGGAATGGGTGGTCGCCTCTCAGCTCCAGGGATTCCTAGAGGACATTGATTACCTGGACCAGTCACAGTCTGGCTTTAGGCCTGGTCACGGTACCGAGACGGCTTTGGTTGCCTTGGTGGATGATCTGCGCAGAGAGCAGGACAGGGGGAGTGTGACCCTGCTGATTCTCTTGGACATCTCAGCAGCTTGGACATCTCGACCATGGTATCCTCCTGGGATGGCTCTCCGGGATGGGTATTGGCGGCACTGCTGTGTTGTGGCTCCGGTCCTTCTTGGAGGGTTGTTCCCAGATGGTGAAACTGGGGGACACCTGCTTGGACCCCTGGCCTTTGACTTGTGGGGTCCCGCAAGGTTTCATTCTGTCCCCCATGTTTTTTAACATCTACATGAAACCGCTGGGAGAGGTCATCCGGAGTTTTGGAGTTGGGTGCCATCTCTACGCAGATGACACCCAACTCTACTACTCCTTTCCACCTAATTCCAAGGAAGCCCCTCAGGTATTTGATGAGTGTCTGTCTGCGGTGACTGTCTGGATGAGGATGAATAAGCTGAAGATCAATCCTGACAAGACAGAGGTCCTCCTGGTTGATCGTAAGCTGGATCGGGATATAGGGTGGCAACCTGTGCTTGATGGGGTTGCACTCCCTCTGAAGTCACAGATCCGCAGCTTGGGCGGTGGCAGTGGCTGGGAGGGCCTTCGCACAATTAAAACTCGTGTGCCAGCTGTGACCGTACCTCGTGAAGTCAGATCTGGCCATGGTGGTCCATGCCTTAGTCACTTCCATATTGGACTACTGTAATACACTCTACATGGGGCTACCCTTGCAGATGGTCCAGAAGTTTCAATTTGTCCAACGGGTGGCAGCCAGATTACTCACTGGAGCAACTTCCAGGGAACAGTCAACCCCCCTGTTTATTTATTTACATCATTTTTACCCTGCTCTTCTCACCCCCGCAGGGAGACTCAGAGCAGCTAACAATGGAAATGATTTGATGCCGCAATAAAATAAGTAGATAAAAGCATACAAATACCATAGATTAAAAACAACATTAGTCACACAATCATAAAGCCTTTTACATTTAAGGAGCTCCATTTGCTGCCGTTCATTTTCCAGTCCCAATTCAAGTGCAGGTTCTTACCTATAAAGTCTGAACAGAAGGGGTATGCTAGTCAAAGATGGGAAATCCCAGGGTGACTACTGGTTTCCTATTATATCAATAAAGCCCATAAAATCTTCTCTTATACAAAATAACAGTCTCTATTATCACAAAGCTATATGCATTGATACAAAGTGAACGAAGCACTAATTCCAATAGAAACAGTGGACCGAATAGCCCGGTATAACTCGATATACGAAGGATTTCCGTAACGCACAAAAAAGGTCTAAAGGACAAAGTATGCAATTAATATACTAGGTGATGCTCTACACAATTTCAAGTTCAACACATTGAGCATAATATCAGAGTTCTACACAATAAACTTGATCAAAGAGGCAAATGCCATAGTTCAACACAATTTAAAAAGTCCGATGGAGTCAGCCGAATAGCGGCTTGACTGACTGAAGGCAGTGAGGCAGTTCATAGAATGCGCCCAAATAGACTCGCGGTCTCTGAGTATCAAGGTAAAACGGGCGTGGAGCAATGGAAGCAGCTATTGCTGTGTCGGTCGAGCTGGATGTGCGGCAACAAGAGAGAGGGCCTTCTTTGTGGTGACCCCCTGACTCTGTAACTTGCTCCCCAAGGATGTCAGACAAGTCCCCACATTGGCAGTCTTTAGGAGGAGCCTGAAAACGTGGCTGTTCCAGTGTGCCTTCCCTGAATAAACAACACCTTGCTCTGATCAATTCCCTGCAAAATGTCCTCAGAAGGACTTTAACTACCTGTTGGGTTGATCTCCCCACATCATCCCTAAAACCCTCCTGCTTAGATACATCCTACCTCTGTTCGCGCCCAGTGTTTATTTTAATTTTTTAATATATTACATTTGGCCCGATCATAAGGTTTAAATTTTTTTGTGTTACTGCTTATATGTGAGTTACATTGATTGTATTGTTTTATTGCTTGTTGCTGTGTTGTTTTACTGATGTATTATTGGGCTTGGGGAGATGGTGGCGGGATATAAATAAAGTTTATTTATTAATTTCCAACATTTATTTCCAAAGGGGGATTCAGGGCGGCTTACAATGGCAGCAATTTGATACCGACAACATACAAAACACATTACATACAAGATTAGATTAAAATAAATTTAAAACATTTAAAATACATTTAAGACATTACAGAATTTGCAGGGTTGCAAAGGGCTAATGATAGCTAGAGTGACCTGGGGCCTCTTCTTCATAGGGATACTATAAGTTGGAGTCGGCTTCATGGTAGTTAACAACAACAATATGAAATATTATTGGATGACCAAATAGGCAGAATTTTTTTTTACATTTATATAAAAGCTTTACTCTCTCTCTATATATATATCTATGACATGCCATGAGTAGAAACTCACAGTGAAGTTGCTGAAAAGTGTTCAGACACACAACTGAGTTTTATTACTATCATTATGTTCATATTAACACATGTAATAGAAATTAGGGAACTAGGAGAGATTTCAAAGGCATCCAACTTCCAACTTGTGTCTTTGAAAATCTCCCCTGTTGTTATCAATAAAACTACTTCTGTGAAGCTGCTAAAAGTAAATTTTGATCCTATTATTATTCCTACTATGATGATGGAACATTCGCTTTTGAAACCATTGCAAGTTCCTCCACTCTTCAATTCATGTAGTTGTATTATGAAAACAGAACAAATTTCACAGCAGGTCCACTGCATGAATGAATCCAGTTATAAACATTTTTTTCTGGATCAGAGTTTTAATTTTGAATATGTTGTCTTCAGCTTTTCAGTACAATATACTGTTTGGTATACAATATATTGAGAAACACCAAGAACTTTTAAAATATTGTACTCTGTAACCCTGTTCAGTTACTCTGATTTATATATAGGTTTTTAAAGCATTAACTGATAAATAGTGCATAGTAAAATGTAAATTTAAACAACATATTAATGGATAGCCATGTCAGACATGCAGCTAAGTACAACAACACCAAAAACACACAAAGCAGCTAATATCTGTATTGGCTAATTAAAAATGGTTTTGGCCCAGCTTACCTGTCCGAACGTATCTCCCACTAGGAACCATCTTGGAGATTAAGATTGTCTGCGGAGGCCCTGCTCTCGTCTCACTTCCTTCGCAAGTGTGACTGGTGGAGATGAGAGACAGGGTCTTCTCAGTGGTGGCCCCTCGGCTCTGGAACTCCCTCCCCAATGAAATTAGATTAGTGCTCTCCATCCTGGCCTTCAGAAAAGGAGTAAATTCTTGGCTGTGGGACCAAGCCTTTGGGCAGTACAAGAAATGATCAGAAATTATGTGCAATAGATATATTTGGAATGGCTTGGACTACAATTGTTGGATTGTGTAATTTTAATTGTTTATATTGATATGTTTTTAATTCTAAGTTTTAATGCTAAAATGTCATTTTTTATTATTTAATTGATAATTGTATGTTATTATCATTATGTTAGGTTTCTGTATGTGAGGCATTGAATTTTGCCATAATTGTGTTGGGAAGTGCTTTGAGTCCCCTGCTGAGAAAAACAATATACAAGCGAAGTAAATAAATAGATAAAATACAGAATATGTATCATGACATCTTTCAAAACTTCACAGCTTCTTTGGGTGTAACTACACTGTAGAATTAAATGCTATTGAATCTTGGGTTTGTAGTTTGGTGAGGAACCAGTGCTCTTTGGCAGATAAGGTTAAAAAAGACTTTGCACAACTACATCTACCATAATTCTAGAGCATTGAGCCATGTCCGCTAAAGTAGTGTCAAACTACATAAATTCTACAGTGTAAATGTAGCCTTCATCAGGCAAAGAAGTAAAAAATAGTGTGGGAGGAAAATTGTGAAAATGTTAAAGAGTCACAGACTTACATACGGTCTCTGGTATTATTCCATTGTCAAGATAATATTGAGGAATTCTAGTTCAGGTCAATCCTACTCCTTAGCTGTGTGAAAACCAAAGAGCGATAAAAAGTAATGCATTTTCAACTCCTTTAGTAGGAAAAGAGTAACTTCCCTTGAGATCCAGCTATCACCGCTTCTTTCTTAGGCAGAGAACACTTAATTTCTTGAGTCTCTGTACTGTTACATCTGGATAAACATTTAGGTAAAACTTGCCGATTGTCCTCATATGAAAAGGTTTTATCCTTGTTGGAAGTAAAACCTCTGTAAAGAATTAAAAACCCAGTGCATTGCCCCTTTGTTAAGGCATCCCATGTTATGGCAAAATTCGATATCTTCAGATCTGCTGTAAACCTCCTTTGAGACCCAAACTGGGTTAAGAATGGGATAAATATAGCAAAAAGCAACAAGTAGCGGAGTTTTAAATAAAGACCAGAGATATCAGATCCCAACTTTTTAGTGTATATTTGTGGTTCCATATACACAGCTGGAATACACAGGTATAATTTCCATTTACTCTAAACTGAGGGGAAGCTGTGAAGCAACTCCTAATCTAACTACGCAGGAAAATATAACAATGCAAATCTATTATCAAAATTCATTCAGCTATATAAGATAGACACACAATAAATTTCTATACATAACAGATCAATAGTTGTTCCTCTATTTTCGATACATGGAATTGATATAATTGAACAAGTCCCAGAACCCCATGGTCAATGTTCAGGGGCAGATCTAAGTGTAAGCGGCCGCTTCCGGGCGCCATGTGGCTAGGGGCACATCCGGCTGTGGCCGCCAGGTTTGGCGCATCATGCTGCGGGCCGGGTTCAAATTACAACCGGGAAAGCAATCCATCCGTTAGTAGTGTTCCTGAAAACACCGGTTGCAATCAGTGGAGGTTCACCGGTTACAGGACACGGCTCAGGAATATGTCCCACGTCTATAGTGAGTAGGTTGGATACCTCCACTGATTGCAACCGGTGTTTTCAGGAATGCTACTAATGCTTGTAATTTGAACTTACTACAGTTCCTCTGAGAATCTACGGAGGTCCACTTCACCATTCTTGGTTGCGTGGGTGTGTTACATGTTGCTATAATATTTCTTCTTGACTTTGTGTAACATTGACCATGGGGTTCTCGGACTTGTTCAATTATATCAATTCCATGTATCGAATATAGAGGAACGACTATTGATCTGTTATATATGGAATTTAATGTGTGTCTATCACATATACCTGAATGAATTTTGATAATACATTTGCATTGTTTATTATATTTTCCTGTGTAGTTTGTTTATAATTTCCATCTATACCAATCTGACTGCACCAAGTTTTTGAAAAAAAGTAGTTTATTTTAAATAATATCTACTACTACAATTACGAGTACTATATGTATTAGCAATATGACTGTTTTGCTGCTTATATTGTCCCAGTCTTTTACAAGAAACTGGAAAATTTCAAAAAAAAAGGCCTGTCATATTTCTGTTACTTCAGGTAAATAACTGATTGACCTTTGTGGCATACTGATACTTCACTAATCAGAACCTGAAATCTGTATAACAACACTTCATTTACTTGATAGACAAAAGAACAATTGCTCTTGAAGTAATGTGATTTCTAAATAGACGCTGCCTGTCAAAAATAAATGCATTAGAAGTAAAATGTAGCTCAAGGAGACAATTAGCAAACAGAGGTGACACTGTAAACAGGTGCACCCATTATTCCCAAAGCTTGTGGCAATATATTCACATCTTTTAGACTGATGGAAAATCATGTGACAGTTCGGTGAATTATCTATCTGTATCATCTGACTGATGGAGCTCTCTACAGTTGCAGATCATTTAAAAATGCACCCTGCAAATTACATAGTAGCTGGGGAAAAATATACCGGTTCTTCCCCTCCACCTTTTTTCTTGTTTCATTTTGTTTAATGAACAACCCTCCTTTTGGTGAAGGTTTGCTACATTACTCACTGATTGCTGCCATGTGGCCGTTCTCTGTTCAGGATCTAGACAAGCTTTTTCCTCTCCGTTTTCTGTTAAACTATTCTTTGCTTTTCCCATTGGACACATTCGCTCTTTACTATTAAGGGTATCTACTCCCCTTGCCTCAAAATTATTATTGTTATTATTATTCCACTTTTTTGTCTTAAAAAGACTCAAAGAGGTGAATAGTGGGAATAACAATACAATTTAAAACTATGAACATTAAACTAGAATTAAACCTAGTGCTCTTTAAAATTGAATAATTAAAAGCATTAAAACCAATTCAAAATACACAAAACACCACACTACACTATTATTTTATTTATTTTTTATATTATTTTTTTACCGTATTTATACCCCGTCAACTTCTCAACCCCCGAAGGGGGACTCGGGACAGCTTACAATAAGCCCCATCAAGAGGCTATTACACATGATACAATAATAAAATCACAAATAAAAATATATCAAAGTTAAAAACAATACATCATTAAAAACCTACAAAGCCATCAATTAAAACCGTAAACCAATCTCGTCAATTGTCATTCCAGATTGTGCTTTTAACGTGCTGCCTTACATCTGTCCAAACGCCTGGTCCCAGAACCATACCTTTAGTTTCTTCCGGAAAGCCAGAAGGGAGATAACCGATCTTACCACCATCGAGAGTGTGTTCCATAGGTGGGGAGCCACCGCCGAGAAGGCCTTTCTATCGTCCCCTGGGAGCGAGAGCAGGGCCTCCCCAGATGATCTTAGATTTTGGGATGAGACGTAGGGGTAGATGCGTTCGGACAAGTAAACTGGGCCAGAACCATTTAGAGCTTTAAAGGTCAAAACCAGCACTTTAAATTGGGCTCGGAGATGGACCGGAGTCACTTTTACAAACCTTGGTATTTCCTCTAAAAATATTGTCCTCTTTTACATGGGTTTGGATTTCAGACAAGATTTAGTGCTTACAAAATTGGTGGTCTGTGGACTGGTGCTAGTCCGTGGGCTACATAATGCCTGGGAGGAGAATAATAATAATAGCAGACAGAAAAGAAAGAAACAGTTCAAACAATGACTACAAAAGATTGTGCTGGTCACTGGCACACTGAGCAAACGTACTCATCTACAGCACCAGAAAGTTTAAACAAAATAGTTTCAAACAATTTGCTGCTGAGGGATTTCAGGAGACTCCATCCGTTCAACTTTGAAATTCAAGATTCTCTAGTGGTTCTTCTTGAAGAGGCCCACAGTTTCATTGAGCTGCCACATTACCTGAAATATTTAGCTTTTGACCAAAATTAACTGGCGGTAAGCTCTATTGAAAGTGCTTAGAATAGCTCAGTACAAATGACCACTGTAAAGATTTGTTTTGTGTGTAATGCAACTTGTATTAGTGAGCTCTCCCCATGCTTCACTCTGCCTTTTGTTTGTATTGGGCAGATGAGCTGCAAAATGGCAAAAAGGAGATATTTTCAAATTTCCCTTGAGCTTTTGAAAATGTCCAGTCAGTGCCAATCATTTGTGAAACATTGCTATTGCTATGGAATAACGGACTGAGATTAATGCAGTTTTCTCCATACTAGTTGCAGCGGTGGAGGAAAAAAACCACCCCTTATTTTTGGTCTTTTAGAAAATGCAAATGCAAGAATAGTGCAATTGCATTAAGTTTTTACTAAACTTGAAAACATATTGCATAGAGCATGTCTACAATTTTCATTAGCTGCTGCATAAGTCAGCATCGAAAATGTTGTTATGGGTATGCTTGTTCTGCCCCACATTATCTTAACTACTTAGAAGGTGAACTGGCTACACAGGGAACAGGTCAGAGACTATTTAGTTGAATAAAACAAGAATTTGTTTAACTGATAGGAATTTTAGACTTTCTCTCCTCCTGAGTCTCACTACAAAGTCTTTATGAGAAGAGGTAAAGTATTTGAGAGATAGACACAGTTCTGGATGAACGGAGGCTCTTGTAGCTTTATTTCTTCTTATTGTCGCTTTCTTGTATGGTGTTCAACTGTCTCTAAGATGGTCTCAGTATTTCACTGTGACTTAGGGTTGCCACTTTTTGATATAAGAAATAAGGGACGTTTACCTAAAAACATGGGATTTTTCTCAAAAATAGGGGACACTTCATAAAAACTTGAAAATCAAATGTTAGGCAACCCTAACTATAGTCCTTTTGATGCAGCCTTGGCTTTATGCTGCATCAAAAGGACTATAGTTAGGGTTGCCTAACATTTGAGCTGCAACATCACACTGTTGACTGATCTTTAGACTGGGGTCTAACAGAAGCCTCCTTTTGCATGCATTCAGGGCAATATCATCTACTTAGGCCATTCTGCAAGAAGGCAAAACCCAAGCCCTCCTGACAGATGCCCGTGTGTCTCAAAAGCCCTTCAGAGACCCCCACCCGCCCCTCAGCCCCGGTGTGCCTGGCAGGGGGTCACCTTCCTTCCTCTCCCAGTGGTCAATTGTGAAGGGGGCTCCACAGTCGAGGTGGGTGAGAGCGCGGCAGACCTGGCTCTGGGTCTCCATGATCAGCAGCTCCATGCAGACTTGCATCTCCCAGTGCCATGCCCGCAGCTTCCTCAGACCGCTCACTGGTGGTGCCATGAAGAACGGCAGACCCCCATCTCCCTATTTTCCACCTCCTCCTTCCCCTGGGAGCGAGGGCTCTTGGGAAATGGAGTCCCACCCAAAAGGGCCACGCACACCTCTCAATCAAGAGGAGGCAGCCTTGGACTACAATTCCTGGCCGCGCGCGGGGAGGCGAGAGGAAGTGGGAGGAGCCAAAAGGGGTAGCAGGATGGAGGAGGAGGAAGATGGAAGTGTGTGTGTATATGTACTGGCCCAGTCTCGCTTCCTGCTGCCACCTGTCCCGTCAATACAGGAGCTGAAAATAAGGGACACGAAATTTGGGGCCAAAATAAGGGACGTCACTTAGAATAAGGGACAGTTGGCAACCCTACTCTGACTGGACTTGAACAGAGCTCATAGAACTTTGACTGGATGTGCTATTTGTAGATCCTCTGGCCTTCCTCTCTCTTCGCATTCCAGTCACGAAAAAGGCTGATTCTTCCAAGAATCAGAAGTGCCTTGCTAGAGGCTCCACCCCAAGGGGATTCTTAAAGGGGCAGGGCGACAGAGACTTCAAATGCAAAGAGGCTGTCTAGACTGATCCCCCAGAAATATAAATCCCTCTAACTAAAAAGGGCTTAACTAGGGGTAAACAGTGAGGGTCTTTATGGGGCATGGCAATACCCTTTGTTTTAGGGGTGAGCATCATGTTTTCCATGGGTTTCATGCATTTGTGAAATATTTTTGTGTATTTCTTTGTGTATAATTTATTATAAAGTGGACAGTTCGGTGACTTCAGTTCCTATCACCAGTCACTGTTGGTTGATGGGAATTACAGGTCGCCTCTTATCAACAACTGAACGGATAACAGACTTACTCTTCTTTTACTGTACTTAAGTGTCCATCAGGGGGGAAACTATGAACAGTCCAGAAAGACAAAGAAAGGATAGTAATGCTTGCTAATGATCAAGAACTACAGTAAAGAGATGGAGCTGCAGTCAAGTATTTGTGTTTGGTCCTTCGGAAATCGACAGTATTTCTTCTATAGTGCAAAACACAATTGGTACAGTTGCATTAATTCTGATAATCTTGTTAAATCTGCTGGATGAATTATACTGAAGGGTAATTTGGGTGCCATTCTACCACCAAAGTGAATTAAGGTAGTCTTGCTTTCATATTTGACATGTTCTTGTATCTTTGTTACTACTCTTTCTAAAACACACATGGATATAAATTTCTTCTTCTTCCAAGTTTTACTTTTATGAGCCAAACCTCTAAATAATGTTTTATTTCATATTTCAACTGACATTTAACATATATTTGCCTGACAATAAGACACAGAGAATTTAATGTGCATCCCATTATGAGAAGAAAATTAGACACCTACTGAATAAAATACACAATATTTTCACCTAGGCATTGGATAAATTATTCTGAAACAGGGGCCCTTTGACAAGGCCATGCGGGGAATTGTCTGCACGGGACCTGATAGCTGAATAGGTAGTGGTTTTCCACTTTCACTGAATATTAGTCCAGCACATTTCAACATTCATTTTTAGAGCTCGTTTTGATTTAAAAGAAAAGAAACGGTTATTCACTAAGGCAAAAAAAATAATAATACTGACGCTGGGAAGTGGAATTATGAGTAGCTTTTCATCATTCCCTTTACAAAAGTTACTGGATAAGAAGAAAAGATCATCATATATAATGTAACGCAGGATTTCATGCACCTCCCCAACATTTCACAAATGAAAACTGGAACACATATGATCAAGCAATATCCAAGTATGGTTAGAGTGGATAATGTTATCAATGAGAAAAAGCAGACAAGCCAGGAGAGGCTGTGACAATTTGATTTTGGGTTGTTGTAAATTAATGGCCTAGCAGTGTTCAAGGTGTGGCTTCTTGCTGCCTATGGGGAAATCCTTTGTTGAGATGTGATTAGCTGTCCCTGAGTGTTTCTTGCCTGGAGTTCCCCTGTTTATGAATGATGTTCTTTATTTACTGTTATGATTTTAGATTTTTTTAAATACTGGTAGCCAGATTTTATTCATTTTCATGGTTCTTGCCTTTCTGTTGAAATTGTCCACATGCTTGTGGATTTCAATGGCTTCTCTGTGTAGTCTGACATTGCAGTTATTAGAGTGGTCCAGCATTTCTGTGTTCTCAAATAAAACAGGGGAACTCCAGGCAAGAAACAATCAAGGAGAGCCAATCACCTCTCAACAAAGGATTCCCCCAGGCAGTAAGAAGCCACACCTCAAAAACTGCTAGGCCATTAAATGCTAATCAAGGTGGCCAATTGAAACATCCACACCTACCTCCAAGAGAAAAGAGTTCTTTCTCCCACCCTGGACTTTCCACAGATTTATAAACCCAATTTTCCTAGTTTCACAGACCTCACAATCTCTGAGGATGCCTTCCATAGATGTTAGATGCTGGCGAAACGTCAGGGGAGAATGCTTCTGAAACATGGTCATACAGCCCAAAAAACTTAGAGCAGCCCAGTGATTCTGGCTATGAAAGCCTTTGACAATAATTTGTTTTTCCCTGAACCAACTGAAAACGGCTCAGGCACCCTCCTCTGTCCTCCCCACAACCTACATAATTCTCTTCCACTTTGAACTCGGTTTACAAACATTGAAGAAATCCAATACCTTTTTTTTGCAGGGTGTTAGTCGTGTTGTTGGTGGTAATGGGACAAGAAAAGAGAAACTTGGAGCTTGTCTATACTGACAAAATAACCCAGCTGTCATCCTGATTATTATTCAGTCACAGAGCTGTGCCAGATTCACCTTGTTAGTGCCACACCTTCCTGTGAAACACCACACTGAAATTATGTTGTTGCCCACACTCTAAATTTGACTCAGCACTGTTTTTATTTATCTTTCTCCTCTGAAGTAATTTGGTTGCCTTCCCAACCAAACAACTTCCTAGCAGGGCCACTCTGGGGAAGCTGTTTTCTCAGATCTCAGAACAAGGCTCCCAGCCACATCAACTGTGAGCTGGTAGCCCAATTGACCCTGATCATCTCCTTCTGAGTAAGTGAGTCCCCAGCTGGCTCGGCCAAGGGTTGAGCAAAAAGGAGGAGTCGGGGATCTCTCCCCGGCTTTCCTTTCTAGCACAAAAATAAAGAAAGAATGAAGGATGGGAAAACAGATTCCTGACTTCTTCTTTGGCCTGGTTCAGCTCAGATGAAGTAAGGTGCCATTGCCTCCCTTTTCACCTCCACGGTTAAGGTCAGAGAGCAGGGCCGTAGCCAGGATTTTGGTTCCGGGGTGAGTTTGGCCCGGGGGGGGGGGCTGAGACTGGGTGGAAGAGGGTTTACCCTAGCAAACCTTTTGTATTGTTATCCCAATAACCCCATGAAGGTGGGATATAATGAGCATGGTGATCATATCATGATAGGAATAAATATAACAGTTTAAATAATTTACCAGTAAGGCCTTCTCGCGGACCACCCTGAGAATTTCGGGGCTGAAGCCCCTTAGCCCCTGGCTACATGCCTGTCAGAGAGAATTAAAACAGGTAAAGCTTTTCCCTGACATTAAGTCTAGCCATGTCCAACTCTCGGGATTGGTGTTCTTCTCCATTTCTAAGTTGAAGAGCTGGCGTTGTCTGGAGATGCCTTCAAGGTCATCTGGCCGGGATGACTACATGGAGTGCTGTTATCTTCCTGCCAGAGCAGTACCTATTGATCTACTCACATTTGTATGTTTTCGAACTGCTAGGTTGGCAGAAGCTGTGGCTAACAACGGGAGCTCACCCCCTCCCCATATTCGAACCTCCAACCCTTTGGTAAGCAATTTCAGCTGCTCAGCAGTTTAACTAATTGTACCACCTCAGCAAATAATCTTGGGACTTTATCTCACCCCACCCCTCATTTTAGATCAGTTAGAATCCATTTAGGCAATGGAAAGCGATAGAGCCCATTCCATGACAGAGGAGGACTTCCTGTCTGACCCATTATGCTTCGTAATGTAAATGTCTAAAACAGTCTCAAAAAGGGGGAGGGGGAGAATACAATTTGAAATCATCTCAGGAGGCTAGGATCTGTGATATTCTATTTCAATAAGTACCAAAAACACAACTTTGTTAGACTGCTATTTTTCTTTTCCTTTAATGTTGGAATTCGATCCTTTGCAATGTCCAAATGAGACACTATTTTTAAAAAGGGAGAGGGTGGGGAATCCACTCACTCATGGGATAAGGATGAAAATGTATAGTAACAGGTAAATCAGAAAATTCAGACCGCATGTGATAAGTTATGAATATAGAACATAGTGATTTGACTAGCTGATGCTGCTCCCCCCATGGGATAAAGTCCTTGGTCATATTTTTAAATTTCACATAGTTACAGCACTCTGATTCCACTTTGTCTGCCATGGCTGCATCTTGTGTACTCTTGGAGTTTGTAATTTGGTGGTGCACTTGAGCTCCCTTCCATGAACAACCAATGCCAGGTGTTGCCATAACAGTTAAAACGGCATCATAGCCATGCCATTTTAAAGGTTTCAAAGTCTTGCTTAGCTGTGGCCACTTGGAGATCCTTCTATCAGCCAGGCTCAACCTCAGTTGCTCATCTGCAACATGGGACTCGTTGCTGCCGATCTCGCAAGATGGTTGTTGTGAGGATGAATGAGACAGGAGCTGTAAAAGACCTTGAACATTAGAAGTGCTGCAGAAATGATTAATAAAAATAATAACGCTCTGAAACTGACAGCGATTACGTTTTGTGGGACTGTGAAGAATGAGGAGCAACCCTTTAAATGTCCCCTAGAGCCATTTACTAAACTTGATCACAGGAGGTTGCGAATTTGAATCATCACTCCCTCTTGAGCTCTTGTTCTTGTATTTGTGAAGCTGCCTGCTTCCAGTTATAAACAAGTATGCGCACAAGGGCTGGGGAATAAATTTTTCTTGGCGACAGGAGCCAAGGGTTAGCTATCTGATTGTTCTGCTGGATGTGTTGCATTACTCCAAGGGACAGTTTTAACTTACAGGAAAAATTGACTCTTCTGCAGGCATTTAGGCTCATATACCACCCTGGAGGGATTCTTCCATCTTTAAGACCACCCTGGTACTCTAACCTAACTTGACTCCATATAGAAGAAGTCGCACAACACCTAGCCTTTTTATAAAATGGTAACCAGATAAATAGAACCCCAAAATACCCATTTCCCCTAATTCATTATGTAGATATTAGGCATGAGAAAAAAGTTATGGAAATGAAATGATTCGGAAGAAATTCGTAAGAAATGCTACTTTTGAGTATTTCCGCATCTGGAACGCCAACCAGGAAGTGGACTTTCTTTATAGAACTTCGGGGCCAGGATTTTCTTAAGTGTCGTTATTAGGTCGTAAGGGGGGGGCACCCTCCTTCTCTCTCACCACCCTCCCGCCTCCCTTGCCAATAAGTATTATGGCAAGGCAAGCCCTAAACTCGCTCCTTCTTTCGGCTGGAAGCCTGGAAAAATGTAAACAGAGAGGTTTACTCAGAAGTAAATCTGCAAAGGAGGGCACTTTGGATGAAGGGCCCTCCTTTGTGGATTTACTTCTGAGTAAGCCTCTCTGTTTACATTTTTTCCAGGCTTCCCTGCCTCTCCTGCCTGCCAGGATCTAAAGCATCAAAGAGTATTGGGGTGAGAAACCAACCTAATGTATAATAGAATGAATACTACTGTAAGTGCCTAATATTATAAGTAATCCAACTGGTCATATACCTACATCCCATGCACATGCAATAATACAGCAGTAATAACAATGGGTATAAGAAGAGATAAAATTAAAACCGAAGAATTCTGAGTGTGGTCCCTCCTCAAACTGCAAAAGGCTCTTCTTTATGAGCCGGGAAAAGCCAAAACCCCGGGCACAGCGTTTGCTGCCTGGGTGCACACAAATACATATTGTTATCTATGAGCCCGGGATTCTGCAGCAAATCCCCCCCCCCCCCAAAGAATATGTATGTGTGTGCACCCAGGCCGCAAACGCTGTGCCCGGGCTTTTGGCTTTTCCCGGGCTCATAGAGAAGAGCCTTTTGCAGTTTTCACAGCTTGAGGAGGGACCACAGTCAGAATACTTTGGTTTGAATTTTACCTCTTCTTATACCCATTGTTATTACTGCTGTATTATTGCATGTGCATGGAATGTAGGTATATGACCAGCCTGGGCAAACTTGGGCCCTCGCTCCCTCAGGATCGGGGTGAGAGAGAGGCAGCGAGGAGTGAGGGGGGGGGGGCTCCTCCTCCTTTTTTTTGCTGCTTCCAAGAATAGAATACCCCCTCCCTCCCTCCCTCCTTTTCCCCTATTTGGAGAGTCCCATCTAGAATTCAGTGTGATTTATTCAAGTTTTGGCCTACAACTCCCAGAAATCCCAGCCAATTTACCAGCTGTTAGGATTTCTGGGAGTTGTAGGCCAAAACCATCTGGAATGCGCATGCGCTGGCATATGAACTACTAACGAATTTCGTTAGTTATTACGTTACATTTTAGAAATTTTTGGAATTTTTTTTGTAAGTCTTTCTATTACTAATCAAAAAAAATCCCCACCCCCCATTTGATTTTAGAATCACGATTTTTTGGGTTCGAAACCATGCCTAGTAGATATAAGAAAACACTCCTCTTTGGTTTTTGCTTGGAGTCTAAAGGACTTCTAAAGTAACAAATTATGGGGCGCAACAGTCTTGGATGGACACATCTTTATGGGGTTACAAAAAGCAGGGGTTGGAAGAAGGAATTCTTGATAGAAGTAGGGGAATATGAGAAGTTTAAGCATATCTGTCCCCATGTTTTCATGTTTAATTCCTATTCCTATGACCATATTGCACCGTGGATTACAAATGGCTACATATTGTGAGAGGCAGTCAGACTATGATTAACATTACTGAATTGGGTTGTTGTGAGTTTTCTGGCCATGTTCCAGAAGCATTCTCTCCTGATGTTTCACCTGCATCTATGGGAGGCATTCTCAGAGGTTGTGGGGTCTGTTGGAAACTAGGAAAATGGGGTTTATGTATCTATGGAATGTCCAGGGTGGGAGGAAGAACATCTATCTGTTTGAGGTAGGTGTGAATGTTTCAGTTGGCTACCTCGATATACCATGCAGCTGTAGACAAGTCTACATAGGGACTACCAAATGCAATGCCCAAACATGAATAAGGAACATGAAAGGGCCTGCAGACTACTTCAACTAGGGAAGCCAGCAATAGCAGAGCATTTGATGAACCAACCTGGACACAGCATGTTATTTGAGAACACAGAAATGCTGGACCACTCTTAACAACTACCGTGTCAGACTACACAGAGAAGCCATTGAAATCCACAAGCATGCAGACAATTTCAACAGAAAGGAGAAAACTATGAAAATGAACAGTATTAAA